>JAUIMM010000511.1:4405000-4425000 GCA_031769625.1 Taudactylus pleione
AGCAAGTTAGCACATGTATGACACAGATGGATTTTACTGCTAATATAAAATAAGGAATGAATGTTCCCTGAACCGTGGTAACTGAGCCTACAGAAGCAGAACCTGGTACGTGCGCTTCGGACTTGTGTGTGTTTAGACATGTTGGGCCGCAGCAGACTGTCTTTCTCCTGAGGTGCTCACTGGCTGTGGCGCTAATCCGTTGCTGTGGGTATTAAGGCGCGCCATCCACCAGTCCCACCATTGGAAATTGCACCTGGAGGTGCAGAATCTTCATCTGAACATGGCGCCTGCATCAGTGCAATCGGTGACCGCGACACGCCCATATTTGGCTAGCCATTGCCGGGAAACACCCACTGAAGTTGCCTTTCTCCCTATCCAAATTTGCTCAGCGTCTCTCGACGGTGACCATAGGGACGTATGGGGAGTGTGACTTTGAAGCATCCAACATTGGCCAACTGTGTGAATATCGGTGTTACGTGCAGTTAGTGTTCACCTCTAAATCGGGCCAATTGTGCCTTACCTGTTTTTGCCAGAGGTGTCGTCCTCTCTAAAGCTGCCCATGAATGGTCCAAATTTGCTGTTTTGGGGATCTGTTGACCGCTGTAGATGATTGCTGCCAAATTAAATCAAAATGGATTCTTGGCCAAATCTGGCAGAAGGCTACTGGCCACCAATGTGTGTGGTGTTACTGGCCATCTGCCACAATGGAAACCTGTTTGATCTAGACCATTTGGCTTGACCACCAAAATCATTTCTTTCATGCCACTTGGCTACCCATGTGGCCGTAGAGCCGTTCAATCCCATCTTTCGGTTCCCGTCTGCGAGATTAAATGTCATTAGAGCAAAGACCTCTTTCTAGTGGTCAGTCTTAAAGATTTAAACGTGGTCACTGAGTTGACAGTAGCGCAATTCCTAAGGACATCAAGGGTGGGATGTATGACGCATCACGTTCAGGGTACCATACATCGCGCCACACTTTGCATACATGCCGGCGTTAATTACGCCGGTACGCATGAAGAAAAACACAAAGGACCGCTCTGTCGGTAAGAGCTGTCCTTATGCGAATGAGGGACTTCCGGGTCTATGACCGAATGCGATGCATCATGCATCCCGCCCCTGAACCCCATGAAACACCTGGACGTATACTCTTAGTAAAGTGTTCCAGGTGGTGCCCGTCCTCCTGTAGGAATGACCTCTGCAAAGCATTTACCAACCCAAACCTCTTGTTAACAGTTTACGTACCTCTTGTGCCTGGAGGGTGGGCTACACTTTGCGACAGTGTCACTCTTTGGGGAACATTGTAACAGTGGGTACTGTCTGAGAGGGCCTCCTTACCAAGGGTTTCTTCTTCCGCCAGTGACTTTGGTGTGTATTAAACAGTAGCGGGATCTGCTCTCTAGATGGATGAAGTGAGCCGTCCCCAGTTTCCGTAAAGGTCACAATAACGCACAAAATAATTTTACTAGTTTTTCCTCTTATTCTTTGCAAACATCCACCCAGCATCCGGGGTCACTGACTTAGATGAGTGATTAGGCCGCCCTGTACCTATATAACTGGCAGCAGGCTGTTACAGGTCACCATTCTTATTCATTGGGGCGACCAGAACAGAACAATTCCTATTATTATTATTGTTGTTATTTATTATTATTATTGTTGTTATTTATTATTATTATTGTTATTGTTATTATTTGTTGTTAATGTTGTTATTATTTGTTATTGTTTATTATTATTTGTTATTATTTGTTGTTAATGTTGTTATTATTTGTTGTTTATTATTATTTGTTGTTTATTATTTGTTGTTATTATTTGTTCTTGTTGTTGTTCTTATTTATATTTTTCCTGTCTGATCACGTCTATCACTAGGGATGTCTCTGCAGTGTCTGTACGTGCTGCATTTGCCAGTCTTGCGTGTATTATTACTCTAGGCCAATATCGAGACGAGCCCTTCCCTCCGGTGTACAGCTGTGCGTCCTGAGTTCACAACCAGTTCAGTGACTTGCCGGCGACACTCCCATAACACGCCGTTAAGGCGGACCATCTCCGTGCGCCTGTACAGTCACCGCACGGGGACACCCAGCACATTTTCAAGAGGCTTTGGATACCGTGCGCCTGAATCGTTGCTACACCCCCGTGAGACGCGTGCTCTGTGCGACTTTTTAGTGACTTGGGCGCATGCACAGCGGAAAATGTACTACCATTTGCGCGAATATCGGCAAGCAATACATGCAACACAGAGTCAGGCGCTGTAACAGGGTTTATATGCCCCCTGTGCCGGCCCCTGAGCGCCCGACAACCTGACGTCACGCTCATCACATTGCACATAGAGAGCAGGGCCACCAGCACCAGTAAGTGCAGGGTACCTGTCTGGAGCGTCTAAAGGACGCTCTGGTGGCGTTGCAGCAGCCGTTCCAGGGACCCTGCTAGCCAGAAGCAAGGGCCTTGTAGCGTCGACTGTGCCATGCGCTCTCTGAAGCGTCACGAGTTGCTCACCTTAGTTACGGCCCTGAGTATATATCAAAAATGTTTTTTAAGACTTTTTTTTTTTTTTGTTCTGTCTTAATATACATCATTTTGTATCATCCCAATTAGTCCTGAGACCGATCTCCGCCTGTGTCAGCAGCATACAAGGCGCTATGATTACTCCTGTATGCCGTCCCATAGAAGCCTTTCAGCTCCTCGGATAATAGACGGCTTTTGATGCTCCGAGTGTTCCCTCGTCGTTCTGAGTCAATTTCCCTCTTTACAGCAGAGTCTCATAATTTTCTTGCACAAAAGAAACTCTGTCTCCTGGGGTCGGAGTAATTTCTCTCAGTACGTCGCCTGCTTTTCTCTAGGGGACAAATAAATAGAATATATTGTTTTCTCCTCTTTGTGGCGAGTTACTGTGAATGACATGCTGAAAAAATGTATCTGAAACTTGTGATGTGAAAATAATGACACGCGTGTTATATGATCCACAAGTCCCAGATAGAGAGTAAGATGAATAGATCATTCTGAGGTGACCTTACAAACCTAGAATAGGTTATCTTCAGTAAAGCCACACTGCGGTGCCTGTAAGTTATATGGCTGCATTAGCTCCCTAACCTACTGGCATTAAAGCATGCGTCATGCCCACTTGGACATTCTCGTGTGTGTGTTGGGGGGGGGGGTCAGGGTGGCGTTGTCTTTGCGCTGCTTTATCTATTTACACATTCGCTGCAAATGAACACTGGGTGAACAGGTGCCCTCTTCCGACTCCCTGGACTGTAAGTCCAAGCTCTGGTTACCAGCTAGGAAACTAGCGACTATGTCAGTCTCTTATCACTATTACAATTTAGTAGATGTTATCACAACATGACTTTAAAGGTACATTACAATCTACCTGAAATAATATATTATCGAGCCCCTGGCTGGTACCCAGGGGCTCTGCCAGTTCAGGACCTGCAAGTCCATTTTGTTCACCAACTTTAAATGGCGTCTGAGGGAGGTTGTGAGTGGGAGGACCAAACGCAAGCCACAGTATCGTGATTGTTCTGAAGCTGGGCATACACGGCCAGATAAAATGCCTGTCAGACCGACAGACATTTTATCTGGCAGCCTGCCAGCCGCAGGTGTCCCCGGCATACACTGTGAGATTACTTAGTGTATTAGCCCGACATCTGTGCTGCGCCCCCAGGGGAGGAGACATTTCTCTGTTCCTAACATGGGCAGGAACACAGGAAATGTCTGTGGGCCGCGGCTGGGCATACACTGCCCGATGCGGCCGACAGTTTACCTCTTAAATATCGCATCGGACGGGCATGCTGGACAATTCGGCATGCCCGACCGAGCAATATTTAGCCCTCGGTCGCCCGCACACAAGCTACAATTATCAGGGCGATCCGCAGATATCTGGCTAATCGGCCCGATAATTGTAGCGTGTATGGCCAGCTTTAGTGATTGGTCCGTCTGCTCACATGACCCTCATTGTACCCAATTTGGAGCTGATTCATACCCTTCAATGAATAGTCAATTCCCAATAGTGTCAGTACAGATCCTAAATGCTATGCGTCAGTCACCATATATGTTTATTGATTTTTCACAGAGGTTTAAAACTGTATTTTTGCTGCTGTATGGCAGATACATTGCAGTGGTTCCCAGCCTCCTCCTTCCCAACAGGTCATGCTTTGAGGATTTCTGTCTGTGGAAGCAGGTGGGATAATCACTGACCCACCAGGCTAGATGAACTCACCTGTGCATGGTTAAAGAGTTCCAGAGAACATGACCTGTTGGTGGTACTTGAGGACTGGAGTTGAGAATCTCTGCTATAAATCGCCTTTGAACATCTTGTCTATTTTGCATAAATCAAAGTTTCCCAAACTGTGGGCCTGATTCAGACCCGGTCGCGAGCGCTGAGCGCTCGCAACCGGGTCGATGTTTGCCCACTGGGCATGCGCACGACGGAGCTGGCTCCATCGTGCACATGTGCGAGACCCGGCTAGCGACGGGCGCTCCGTCGCTCCGGGTCTCGCACCAAAGGGAGCGAGCTGTCGATGGTGAGTGACAGCTCGCCCCAACGGAACACTTGCCGTTTGGGGGCGGCCCCACTGACATAACCAGTGATGTCAGTGGGAGAGCTTCCGGCTCTGTTAGAGTTGAAATCTCTCTGGAGCTTGCGGCCACGAGACCCTACCACAAGGGTCTTGTCGCAAGCCCGATGGTCGCGATGGTCAACCTGGTTGCTCGCTATAGCTGTGGGTGGTCACACCGCTCTAAAAAAAACTCCAAAAAATAAAAACTCCCTGATTCAGAGCGAGCACTCATTCAGAGCGTCCGTCTCTGAATCAGACCCTCTGTCCTCAAGGCACCCTAATAAGGCTGGCTACACACGTAAAGATTTTCTGTCCAACCATCCAACTAGTTAATTGGTTGGAATGAAAATCTGGTAACGTAAGAAAGCAAATGATAATCAGCAATTTGCTCCCAAACGCAAATTGCTGATAATCCGTTAAGGCCCCCATACATCAGCAATCTGAAAACCACAATTGAACAATTTGAAGATTTATTGCCCGATCTTAGGATTTCCCAATCGAGCAATCTGCGCCCATACACTACAGATCTGTTTCAGTGATTTGCAGATCGATTGCAGCAAACACAGATCTGACAATCTTGAAAGGCTCCATCATTTTGCTAGAAACGGTCTGCAAATCTACTGATCATGTCCATATACTAATCTACAGCCCCAATCCATCTGTGAAATCCAACATGTTGGACAATCTGATTAAACAATTCCAATCACTTTTTGGTTGCAATCTGTGAAGCCCATACATTGCAGATTTTTATACACAATCGATTGCAAATTGCACGATTGCTGCAATCCATCTCTGATGTATGGGGGCCTTAATGGAGGGTACAATTGGTCAGATTTTCTAGAAGATCTGAACGATAACTATTGTAAAAATCGTTACATCGTTCATATCGTTAGACATGCATCGACGAACGATGCGTGTGCTCAATGTCAGATAACGATACCTGCAGTCCGATATGGACGATTTCATTCATTTAAATACTGTCAGAAATCATTCATGAAATTGTTGGTAAAATCGTTCATCGTTGATCTAGCTAGTCTGACCGTGTGTATGCACCAATATGTGTTGATAATAAATTATGCTGGCCATACACTAGCACGATTTCGGGCCGATTGCTCAATTTTTGACGCGTCATAAGATGAATCGTGTAGAAATCGTGTAATTTTTAAGTAGGATACGATCCGATGCGCGCTCCTAAAACGTATCGCATGATCAGATGTGCAGCCCATATGATCCGTCGTATTCGTATGCTGATCGTGCGTATTTTTTACCAAGCGATGCATCGTGCGTCCGACCGATGTCATTTCAGTGACATTTTGAAGAATGATGATCAGTTTTTCAGCAGGCACATGATCGATGGTAACGTGAGATCATATGTACATCGTGTATCCAAAGTGCGTTCGGGACTGCCAGGGAGCTGCCAGAGAGTTCAAGGGAAATCGTAAGATGAATCTTATTTTATGCTGGTCGTACTAGTGTATGGCCAGCACACTTTTATGTTTCATGGTATTCAAAACTTCCATCGGAATAGTTGTGTTGAATATTGTAATATTTGTGCTCTGATGGTAAGGGCTGAGAGGGGTGCCATGCCAATTGCCGCCTCTTGCCAAAGAATGACAGGTCCATGTCTAACTGGCACACTAATAAGTGTGTTGAAGCTGATAATAAGGAGAGGAAGATGTGAAATCGGCATTTACTTTATATAAGAACCCACACAAGTCTGGGGACACAATGTGCTTTGGCAGTTAGTCTGTTAGTGCCACGCGTTCCTCCGGAAATCTATAGGATCATTATTATTCATGACCAAAAGATGACTGGCCCATGTACTGGCATGACATGCCCAGTGTGCGTCTGAGAAACATCCTGTGACATCATCAAGCTGTCAGCCACCAATCCATTGGCTGTGAATAATCACATGATCTCCTATTTGTAATACCTTTTACATTACACTTGAGCTGGACTGTTAAAGGTGGTTTCCATGGTAATTAACGCTGTAGTAAATTCCTTCCCTTACTAATAGTACTTTTATGTCTGTGGACCTTCTCAGATTTCCCACATTTGAATTTATTTAGCGGGGTGCCTGCTTCACGTATAACCACATCCTCTACAAATTGCCTTCCATGAAACGGACGCATTATAAGGTCTGCGATAGTCCATATTAAGCCTGGGTAGTGTAGTAGGGGTCTGCTCATAGCAGTGATACGATAATTACTGACATCTGTTAACAATCCTCATTATTTGTTTTAATGATTACCACAGATATTGGAGATCTGAGCTGAATTCTTTAACCGGAGTAAAGCAAAGTTAAGACCCGTACACACTGGACGATAATTGCGAACTATATGAACAATAACTAAATCGTTGAACGATATATCGTTCAGTGTGTATGCACCTTTATGGTGCATACACACGATCAGATTTTTCCTTCAGATATGAACGATAACGATTTAAAAATCGTTCAGTCGTTCATATCTGAAGGAAAATCGTTCATATCTGACATGCCTGAACGACGGACGATCAACGATGCGCGTTCCCGTTTGTCAGATAACGATATCTGACATCTGATGGGTTTGCAGTCAGACTTGGACGATTCCATTCATTTTAATGCAGTCAAAAATCGTTCAATCGTTCAAATCGTTCAAATCGTTCAAAACTTTGGTAAAATCGTTCAAATTGTTCAAATCGTTCAATCGTTCAGTCGTTCATCTGACAAATCTGACAAATCTGACCGTGTGTACGCTCCATTAAGCTGCATACACACACACAATTTTTTTTAATGATTATCGTTAAATGATATCGTTTAACGATAATCGTTTGCAAAAATCGTTCACTTTCTGAGTCAAACGATGAACGATTTTCGTTCATGCACGTTCACGTTTGTAGTTCAGTCAGACTTGTCAACTCAACGATTTTCATTAAGGGAATATGCAAAAATCGTTTGTAGTTCATAAAAATCGTTCATGACATTTAGTAAATGAACAACTTTAGTAAACGATTTTAGTTAATTTTTTCAAGGGAAAAAATCGTTTACTAAAATCGTTCATTAAAAAAATCGTTGTGTGTGTATGCAGCTTTACTGATAGAATTAGGACTTAAATCGTGTTTTCAGAACTAAATAAGAACCTAACTCTCCCCCATCCACAGCTACTGAGGCCTTAATTGCCACCACTCCCAATAATTTGATATTGTATTTAATTTAACACACAAGCTTTTTAAAGAAGATGGAGTTTACCTTTCCTGCCTCCTGAGGGCACGTGAACGGATTTTAATCGACAGGAATAAGTGTATTCCTTTTTGCATGTACAGTATTTAGCTGAATTTTATGTCACTTTTGTGACACTCGGCTGCGCTAGGTCTCTCCCTGCTGGTCACAGAGGGTACTGCCAGCACTGGAATCAGTCTGATGCCACTTGTTCTGGATTTTATTATAGTATGGATTGTATTGATGATCTGCGCCACAATAATTTGACAGCATATGAAAATACATGTATATTTTTTTATTTATTTAAATGCAGTGTGTGTATATGTACTTGTATGTGTATAAGTATGCATATATAAGTGTGTGTGTATTTCCACACACCTGTGGTCTCACTTGCTGTTTGTTTTGGCGATTTATCAGATGTGGGTTGAGAAAGCATATTGAGCAGACATTGTATTGGTAGTAACACATAGGGGTCTAGTTACTAAGCAGTGTTAGGAGACAGAGGCCCTCATTCAGACCCACTCGCGAGCGGCTGTCCGCTCGCAAGTGGGTCGATGGTCTGCACTGCGGGAGGGAGCTCCGTCGTGCTCATGCACGAGACGCGACGAGCGAAGGACTTTCCTTCGCTCGTAGTGTCTCATCAAAGGGGGCGTGCTGTCGATGTTGACTGACAGCACGCCCCCTTTGGTGGGTGTGCCGGGGGCGTGCCTGACAGACAGAGTCGTTCCCAAGGGAACGCCTACCGTCTGAAGCCGGCCCCACTGACATCACTAGTGATGTCAGTGGGAGTGATTTTGGCTCTGATAGAGCCTAAATCACTCCTGGCCTTGCGGTTGAGAAACTCAACCGCAGGCTTCTGCTCGTAGTTTCGATGGTCGCGATGGTCAAGACCATCGCGGCCATCATCCTGCACGCTCGTATATGCTGTGGGTGGTGACCCACAGCTATACGAGCGTCCAGGAGGACGCTCCATATTAATGGTGGTGGGCCCTGATTCAGAGCGAGCGCTCTGGTCAGAGCGTCCGGCTCTGAATCAGGGCCAGAGTGAAAAGTGATAAGGTGCCAGCCAATCATCTCACAGGCTGTGTTTGAAAAATGACAGTTGGGAGCTGATTGGCTGGCATTGGCTGCTTAGTAAATAGACCCCTATAGTGTTCTCTTTTTTTTTTTAACCTCCAAATGATCACCTTTGTAAACTAATGCTGGGATATACAACCACAATCCTATTCTTCTACAATACTGGTAATATTTTATGAACTGTTATATTTTTCCTGTTACCCCTGTGCATGCTGGGTAATATCAGTCTGTGTCTCTTTTTTTAAAATGTGACTTTCAGGCATTGATTTTATTCCCAGTGTACAAGGCTGCTTGAAATGTCGCTAAACATTGTCGTATGAATGTTAATGGTCTGCATCCCATTTTGCGAAGTGCGAGAACCTGGCTGCCGTTTGTGCACAAGAGCCTAACCCAGTGTTGGCTAACCTTGACACTCCAGCTGTTGTGGAACTATATACCCCAGCATGCCCTGCCACAGTTTTAGCATGTCCTAATAGCAAAACTGTAGCAGTGCATGCTGGGTTATGTAGTTCCATAACAGCTGGAGTGTCAAGGTTAGCCAACACTGACCTAACCTGTGAAAAGTTGATGCATTCAGTTGGCAATGTTGGTACTCTAATAATAGGAGTTTCATCAGTACTGTAAAATGCTGGACCAAACCAATAGGTGACTGTATTAATGGAAATGTAGCAATCATTTCAGCCTCTCTACTCTAAAGACCCAGTTTTGAGCAAATTATTGAGTCTGGAAAGTAAACTGCAGAGAACAGCAGGAGGGTGAATCAATGCTATACTGATTAATTGAGTCTTCTAATGTACAAGTAGGTCCAGAGCACTTCCGCCCCAGGCACGGGGTTGTCATTCAAAGTGACAGGCAGCGACTCTGTGTCCCTGTTCCAAATATATCTTTACTGAGTTCTGGGTGACTATAGCGAAGAGCCTATTATACGTAGACAACAATAGGACAGTGCCCCCTGGTGGGCACTTTAGCAATACTTATGCACAAAGCAACTCTCAGATTCTGATGCACCATGGTTGCATTGCATGTGTTTGCTTGTTCTTGTGGAAGAAAGGTCAGTTAAGTGACAGCAAATTACATAATTAGTGGTAATGTTCATTCTAGCTCCCTGCACCTGTCACAACCCGTGCAGTTCCTCTCTCCTGTCTGGGGTGTCACACTCTGCTCTGGTGCTTCTAGCACACTCGGCTGATGCAACTAAAGGGGCACATCCACTAGACGATCTACTCCCTGTCCAATCTCTAAACTATTTTCCCTTGATTTTTTTCCCTTGAAATTTTATCTTTCAGTCTCAACGATTTGCAAACTATCTTTAATAGATCAAGTGAAATTGACCTGCATGTTCAGTCGACTGACAAGACGATCAAACGACCAGCGGGAGCGCGCATCGTTGATCATTAACGACCAAATCGATTTATAAATGATTTTTAAACTATTGAACGATAACGACGTCGTTATCGTTCAATCGCCTGCTAAAATAGTGTAGTGGATGCCCCCCTTAACTGCTGAGATACAGACCAGAGTGTGCTAGAAGCACCAGAGCACAGAGCGACACCCCAGGTAGGAAAGAGGAACTGCACTGGTTATGACAGGTGTAGGGTGCTAGAGTGAACACTAAGGTCCATATTCAATTAGAGGCGAAAAGTCAGAGCTCAGACTTTTCGCCATCATCTGAGATTTCTGCAGGGATAAAGTATCAGGCGCGTGCCCGCTTATCCCCGTATTCAATTTGGATCCGCCGAAAATGGGACCTGACGGAAAGGTAAGTATGGGAAAAGTCCTGTAAATTTTTTGGGAAATCATCCCTCTAAAGATGGTCTGACATGGGGATCACTATGAGTACCCCCCGATTTGGCCTGCTGCAGATATTTGGGGTCTTTAAAAAGCTGCTGCAGCTGCATAAATGCGCCTGTGAAGAATAGCACTTAGCTTTTTTAAAAAAAATAAAATAAATAACCATGCCCATCAAATGGGTGCAAACATATTTTTAAGTCCCTAAAGTAATTTTTTAAATTCTTCAAAAATGTACCTGACGCTACAACCCGCATTCTAGAAAACACCTGCCGCATACATGGGAACCCCCCCTGAATCAATTTCGCTAGTTTAAAACTTTGTTCCCCAATATTTAATTTTTTTTTGCCCCCAAAATAAAAGTAAATTTTTTTATTTTTTTTGGGGTGTCCTGAGGACTTTTAAAAAAAAAAAATTGACACAGATTACTTTTAGGGGACACACCCAGGGCTACAGGCTATTTTTTTTATTTTTTTTTTAAGCTTGCACCCCTAAACCCCAATTCTGCACTTTTTTTTTTTTTAGCCAAATATTACATGGAGAAAAGTTATCCCCGTTTTTTAACTAAGACTTTTAGCACCGGCGAAAAGTCTTTGAAATTGAATATGGGTATAATTGAAACAGGTGAAAATTACGTCATCGGCGATAAATTATCGACGATAACTGACTTTTCGCCCCATATTGAATATGCTCCTAAGTGGGACAGGATTATATTTTAAATTGCATATTATGGTATAAAACTATATTATTTGCTCAATCTGCCAAGTAACACTTTAGGTAGCAGACATGATGCTTTACTGTTCCAGTACATAATAATGCAGAGAGACTGTAAACTTCCTGTTCCTCCTTCCACTATGTCCTTATGTCCCCCATACATCTGCGATGAATCGCCACGTTCCTGCGATCCTGCAACACGGCATTGCAGGATCGGTGAAATCCAACAGGTTGGATTTCACAGATTTGCTGATCACGATCAAAATCTGATCGTGATTTGCAAATCTGTGTAATTTAACATGATGGATTTCACCGATCCTCCGACGGATCCTGGAACATCGATGGCCACCAGTCGGCATTTCAAACCAGCGGATCCGATCCGAACGCGCAATCCGCCGTTACGTGGATTATTGAGAATGCACATGCGTTGCTTGATAGCGGGAGATAGAGGCTGAGATTTCCTGTCTTGGCCGACCAATCGAAGGAACGCGTTTGTGGACTGTTTTTTTTAACCGTTTTATCGGCGAAACGCCAAAACGATTGTTCAACACACTATCCAATAAATCTGTCCCATCACCCGATTAATGGCAAATCGACCCAATAAATTGTATAGTGTGTACCTAGCGTAAGTGTGGTTGTAAGATGACTGAACACAAGAGCTTACTGGGGTCACGAGTCGGAAACCCAGACGCACATGCCCAATAATGATCCAGTCTCTTTTCTTAGAGGTTGGGCCTTACCTGTTGCAATATCAGGTTAATAACTCAATATCCAGTCACACGGCCTAGGCACCGGCTGCAAAGGACAGAACATACAGAACATAGGGTTCCCGACAGAGGTGGCAAAGTCCTGCATGCATGTCTGTCCTAACTTATAATCCAGCAGTGACAGAAAATAGTTAGTGTGCCAGAAATGGGCCTCAATCCTCATTTGTAGTGCAAAAATGTGGACTTAAAATATTCAATTAACTCGTAGCCTCCACCTCCTACTTTTCCCTCAGCGGCATCCAAGACCTGTACCAGCTGCAGTGTCAGTGTTTCCCGGCCTTCCGGGGCGGTGTGGTGGGGTTCGCCTGCCGGGGCTGTGTGGCGGGGCTCGCCTGCCAGGGCTGTCACTGGTAGGGTGGCTTTTGGTGTGGTAGTTGAGGGGGCATTGCAGCCTCTGGCTGAGTCGTTAGTGGCAGGATGGCGTAAGCTGGCACTTCTGGGTAGCCTGTTAGAAAGTGATATTACTTTTGCAACGCTAGACAAGGTCTATTCTTTAGGACTTTGCCGGATAATGGATCCTACCTATGTTCTCTTCATGAGTGTTACAAGAAGAAATCCCAGTGTTTCTAGGCTGCATTCATTAAATTGTTCTATATAAAGTGTGTATACACAGGGAGCAATCCTTTATTATCCTCCAAGGGAACTGTGGCTGTTGGTGACGTGTGTAGGCGTTAAACCTTGTGAGTGTAATATAATTTTGCTTGGAAGTGGGGCAGGCCTTGCTGCAGCTGTAACGTTGCCTAGCCTCTATGTCACCTGCAAGCTAAGGGTTAGCAATCTGTGAAGCTAATGGCAGGGAACATCCAAATCCTTCTATAGATCATGGAATATAGCTCAGGGCTGCGCAAGCTCTAGCAGCACGTAACGTGCCACCATTTTGAATGTCCCTTTCACATCCTTCATATACTGTAGGAGTAGCCCCTGGGAAAACATCCCCTAGTGGTGTGTTATAGGAACTACAGCTGCATCTCTCTTAGGGGGTCTATTTACTAAGCAGTTAGGAGACAGAGTGAAAAGTGATAAGGTACCAGCCAATCAGCTCCCAACTGTCATCTCACAGGCTGTGTTTGAAAAATGACAGTTGGGAGCTGATTGGCTGGAGCCTTATCACTTTCTTATCACTTTTCACGCTCTCGTAACACTGCTTAGTAAATAGACCCCCTAGGAGTCCTATTTATTAATGATTGCGCTATATTAGCGCCCATGATCACATCAGCTTGAATATATGAAAGGGGCTTCGAAAGGAGCCCGTCCCTGCGATGTCCCAGGAGTGAAGTGACCTGGTCAGCGGTGTCTTCACTCCTGTGCCGGGACACCTGTGCATGCAGACCACAAATGCGCTGCCACCATTGCCGGGGGAGGGTTCCTATGGCGCCCTCTCTCAGTAGTTCTAGCGATGTGTAGCTGGCCCCTCTGTCATACATTTGGAGAATACTAAAATATTTGCCCGTTATAAGCTACAAATACGTATTGGTAAATGAGCCCCTGGGATCTCTTCCTGTATCCTCTGTAACTGTCTCTCCCCAGGAGAAAGCCAGTCCCCCCCCCTCAACACCTTGTAATAATGTAGTAAAATGTGTGTTGATTAGTTGAATTAGGTCAGAGACTGTAGTCAGATGGTATTGGCCATAATAAGATAGGAGCAAGATGTAATCAGTGACTGCATATAGCTGACTAGGCTCCGTCCACAGTACGGGATACTAATATACAATGCAGTGAATCTAAGGGGGAGATTTATCAAAGCGTGGAGAGACATAAACTACCAGCCAGTCAGTTCCTAATCATATTTCAAACACAGCATGTGCATGTCAGTTAGGAGCTGATGGGTATTTTATCTCACTCCGCTTTATCTCTTAATGTGCCCATCCACTAGCAGACAGGAAAATGACTGCACGATTATGACATTGTAATCGTGCAGTCGTTTGTCAGTCTGTGATGAGCCTGCACTGAACGAGCAGTCGTTCAGTGTAGGCACAATCAATCATCTGCAAACATGCTGAACCTGACGATATTGTTAGGTTGTCCAGCATGTTTGCATGATGATGTCTAAACGACCAGCGGGCACGCGCATCGCTGGTCATTTTTATACATTTTTGCAAACTATTTATGAACGATCGTTATCGTTCAATCTCTCAACTTAATCGTCTAGTGGATGGGCACCTTTACAAAGCTTTGATAAATCTCCCCCAGGTTTTCAGGATATCCATACTAAAGCACTAAATGAGTCCCTTGGTCAATGTGATTATACGATCTTATACCATCTATGCACAAGCATGGATATCCTGAAAGCCTGAACTGTTGGGGTGTCTTGAGGACAGATTTTGGAACTTTGCCCTATACTCAGTGGCGTAAATAGGGTATTTGGAGTCCAGGGCAAGTTAAAAAGAAAATGGGCGTGTCCGCTGGAAAATATAGTAGTAGTGGCCCCCCCTATGCAGTGCCAGTGCCCCCAGTAGTGGTCCGCCCTATGCAGTGCCCCTTATATAGTGCCCCCAGTAGTAGTCCCCCTCTATGCAGTGCCCCTTATATAGTCCCCCCCCTATGCAGTGCCCTTTATATTGTGCCCCCAGTAGTAGTCCCCCCCAATGCAGTGCCCCTTATATTGTGCCCCCAGTAGTAGTCCCCCCAATGCAGTGCCCCCAGTAGTCCCCTCTGTGCAGTGCTTCCAGTAGTGGTCCTCCCTATGCAGTGCCCCCAGTAGTGCCCCTTATATAGTTTCCCCCCCATGCTTTGCCCCCTATACTGTGCCCCCAGTAGTACCAGCCCCCCCTCCACCCCCCCCATGCAGTGCTCCTTATATAGTGACCAGATCACCGCGACCTAGCCACTCCCGATCACAGATCCCCACTGGGTCTTGGGGTATCAGGGATTCCCTCTTACCGCCTGACACTGAGTCCACCCACTGCGCAGTGACGTGTAACGATGCTGCCACCACCAAACTCTACCATCTGCATTTGGAACCGCTTATGTACACTCAGGCTCCTACCGCCAGCACCTGGAACCGCTTCTGCTGCGTATGCGTCAACTAACTGCGGCCACACCCCCTGATGGGTGTCGGCTGATTCCTCCTGATCCCCCGCAATGGACAACTCTCTGTACGGTAGCTGGCAGAGGGCTTGAACTTTGAGACTCTGAGCTCCATCCAGAACAGCCAGAGAACGGAATAGCGTTTGGCGCAATTCTGTTGGTCGCAGGATTGAGATGCAGTCGTAGTAAAGGCAATATGTTTATTGCTCAGTCTTGAAAAAGATCCTTCCCTTTAGCTTCAAGGGGGTACAGCATACATAGATGATACAGCAGTCTTGATCTCCAAAAGATACACAAAGATGTTAATTTTCTAGCAGACACGCAGCCTTCTTTTATGCCACACCAATCAACATTACCACAGGGGTAAGTCCACCCTGTGGTTTCCAACCAATCACCTGAAGTGCATTTGCTGGCCACATGCACATTTAACATTGTACCCTATGGACAGTAGGGAGTGGTCACTCCCCTGTCCCCGAGCCCACCTGGTGTTAGTCGCCATCCAGGAGTCGGCTCGTCTAGGGCTGGGGGAAGTTTCCTGCCAAAACGTACTTCCAGGAGTCTGCCCTGGGAATCCCCGCTCCTGCGACCGCTGCCGTCCGCTCCTCCGTCCTCCCGGCCCGATCTGCACTGTGGGAGATACGTCATGACGTCTCTCCCATCACCCACTGCCGGAGTCGGAAGGCGGAGCTCATGAGTGAGCTTCAGGACGGCTTCGGCAGTGGGCGCAGCAGCCAATGAGAGTCTGTCTGACTCTCATTGGCTGCCAAAACAAACTCACAGCTGCCGGGTAGTACAAGTGTGCTACCAGCGCTGGTGGTGGTGTTTGTTACTGCGTAATGCGGTCCAGTGTCCTGGACCTCGGCAGGCGGCGCCCACACCGCCAGTCTAATGGCACCCAGGGCACGTGCACTTCTCGCCTCCCCCTAGATATGCCACTGTTCTATACTTTCTCACCTTTATAGGGAGAACTGATATGTAGATTGTGGCATTAAAAGTACTGAACAATTTCTGTTATGGGCAAATGTAATAGTAAAACATATAAAACGATTTTTTCACTGTTTACAGGTAGTAAATTGGTAATATATAAAAAAATTAATATTTAAAAAAAGACCATCAGTAACATAACAGCCCTAAAATCAAAATAATCCATACAATAAAGCATAAAATGGCTAAATGGCGACAATTCCCGGCACCTGGCCGCTTTCTCTGGCAGTAAGAAGTGAATGAGTTTGGGTCGCGCACGTACACGCGATGTTGGTAAGGCCCCTCTGAAGATCGCTGGCTAAGATGGTCGTCGGGCCACGTAGATTTTCAAAGTTGCATTTGAGACAGAGAACTATGCTGTCAAATGGGATGAATCCTCTCCCACTAGTAAGGTTACACGGGTATGTTCTAATACAGAGGTTCCCAAACGCTGCCATTACAGTCGACGTTTAAGGCACGGGCGTCATAAAAGAGGAGCGGGCCCGTGTGCACTTCCCGTGCTGGGCCCCCTCCTAGCCAGCCACCAGAGTAGGCACTAGTGTGTGCCCGGAGTCTACTACGCATGCGCAGAAAGCCGGAAAAATGGCCACGGCGGCCATTTTCTGGTGTTCTGAGCAGCGCTGACACCCGACGTGGGACCAAGGACAGGTACTTTTAAAATAATATGGGTGCAGTGTGTGCGGGGCCCCCTGGACCCGAGTGCCCGGCACACACTGCACCCATTATAGATACGCCACTGGTTTAAGGATAGCCATGCTTGAGCACAGGTGACTTAGGGCCTTATTCAGAGCCGCTCGTAAGCGGCCGCTCGTTCGCTCCAAACGATGTTTTCCCAACTGCGCATGCGTATGGATCCTTATACGCATGCGCGAACCAGTCAGTGCGGATGAAATTCATGTGCTCGCAAAATAGCGAATGCCTGATAATTTGAGTGACAGGATGAGGCGTATGTGGGTGGTAACAGGGGAAGGTGCTTGAAAACGGGGAGTGGAGATCCGATCGCAGGCGTGCTTAAAGGTCAAAACGGGCGTTTTATGGGTGTGCATAATTAAAACAGCAGCGTCATTGAGCACGTCACTGGGTTATTTTATAGCCAGAACTGCTCGCAAAATTGTGGTAGCAAAAACCAACCACAAGAATAGCGAGCAGCTCATACCCTGGTCGATGTACTCGATTAATCTAATAAATAGCGGACATGACGTAGGATGCGAGCGGCCAGGGGGCGTAGTTATCCAAAAAACGACCGCAAGTTTTGTTCGCTCGTTCCTAGAGGTGTGAACAGACAGCAAAGAGCGAACGGTTCATTTGAATAGCCATCCCTTTTTTTTGAACGAACGACCGCAAATAGCGACCGGCTCTGAATCAGGCCCTTAGTTAGTACCTCAGCCAATTTGATTCAACCATCTGGACTCAAGGATGGATATCCTTAAAACCTGGACTGCAATGAGTTCTACTGCCATCCCTCCATTTCTGACATCTCACAGCCACCATAGGTTTCTAGGTGCTGCGATGCTGTCTGATATACCAGAATGTGAAGCATTAAGGAGCCTGGCCCCGAAGCGAACGCCATCTGAGTTACACTTCGCAAAATTAACCGGGAGAGGGTTCCTTCGGAACACTCACCCGCAATGGTCGCCACACATGCGCAGTAGCCCCGAGAGGGAAGTGAAGAGACGTCTGATGCGGTCACTTGACTCTGATCACATCGCAGGGACAGGCTACTTCCGGAGCCACTTTCCCTACATGTGCTATTTAATCCATTCCAGCGTTACTATTGCACACTGCAATGTGATCATGAGCGCTAATATCGTGCGCAGGTCGCATTGAGCAAGCGATTATTGATAAATGGGTCTCTCTCTCTCTGGCCCTCTGGATGCTGTGGAACTACAAGTGTCAGCAGGGCTTGCCAGCTTGTCTCTTGGTAGGTGTAGGCTACCCATTCAGCTGGAGAACCCGTGTTACCTCTGATATATCCATCTAAACTCTGCTGCTCTCAGTTTACAAAGTTTCAGTGCTTTTAATTTACGGGTAACTCCTGAAAAGAAAATAGTGTTTATTATAAATAATACGTTCCGGTGATATTCTGTAGTATGGGTTGTTACTGCTGCCAGGTGGGGGGTATTTGTGACCCTGCCTCCAGGTGAAGGCAGGTGTGGCTGCCCCAGGTGGTGGAGCCTGTGTACTGCAGAACTATTGTTCATCAGTATCTCTGACTTCTTGGTAGTGCTGCTAAATTGCTGATAACCTTTCTTCTATACATGTGTTATACATTCAGTATTGTGTTTATAAATTGTGGTGACCATGCGTAGTTCATTAGGACAGCAATGGGGGAGATAATGTTAGATAAGAGACCCCTCTCCTCCCCCCGAATCAGAGTTCAGTTACATGAGACAACTGTTACTACCACTCATCTATCATACATGTATGTAATACAACAGCTGCGACAGCCGTGTAACAACGCTGTCCTTCATCCACAGCCTGTAACATTATCAGTGCTGCCTCTTCCATCATCTGCAACATCGTTACCAGCGCTGCACCGTTCTGCACCCTTGTAACTAGCGCCGCCCCGTTCTGCGCCCTTGTAACTAGCGCCGCCCCGTTCTGCGCCCTTGTAACTAGTGCCGCCCCGTTCTGCGCCCATGTAACTAGCGCCGCCCCGTTCTGCGCCCTTGTAACTAGCGCCGCCCCGTTCTGCGCCCTTGTAACTAGCGCCGCCCCGTTCTGCGCCCTTGTAACTAGCGCCGCCCCGTTCTGCGCCCTTGTAACTAGCGCCGCCCCGTTCTGCGCCCTTGTAACTAGCGCCGCCCCGTTCTGCGCCCTTGTAACTAGCGCCGCCCCGTTCTGCGCCCTTGTAACTAGCGCCGCCCCTTTCTGCGCCCTTGTAACTAGCGCCGCCCCTATCTGCGCCCCTGTAACTAGCGCTGCCCCTATCTGCGCCCTTGTAACTAGCGCTGCCCCTATCTGCGCCCTTGTAACTAGCGCTGCCCCTATCTGCCCACCTGTAACTAGCGCAGCCCCTTTCTGCGCCCCTGTAACTAGCGCCTCCCCTTTCTGCGCCCCTGTAACTAGCGCCGCCCCGTTCTGCGCCCTTGTAACTAGCGCCTCCCCTTTCTGCGCCCTTGTAAGTAGCGCTGCCCCGTTCTGCGCCCCTGTAACTAGCGCCGCCCCGTTCTGCGCCCTTGTAAGTAGCGCCGCCCCTTTCTGCGCCCTTGTAAGTAGCGCTGCCCCGTTCTGCGCCCTAGTTGCCAGCGCTGCCCCTTTCTGCGCCCTAGTTGCCAACGCTGCCCCTTTCTGCGCCCTAGTTGCCAGCGCTGACCCTTTCTGCACCCTAGTTGCCAGCGCTGGTTCTCAAACTCTATCCTCAGGACCCCAAACAGTGCATGTTTTCCAGGTCTCCTCCTGAGATAATTAGCTCCACTAGTGGAACTTTTAGGTGGTATTCAATTGTCTTCGCAGTCCGGATCTCCCCTCTAAAGTGACAGGAGATCGCGGGGCGCTATTCAATTGATGTCCATTTTCACACTGATCACGCACATAGTGGTCGGGATTAGCCGCATAAAACTGCTACCTCCTACCAAAGTGCGAAAAGTGTTTGGGCGCCCAAACGGGTCACTTTTCGCCCATTTCAGTTCACACCCTCCTGGGGCTACGAGCTGAAATGGTGCGCAGGCAGCTGATCGTGCCCGACAGGAGCAACAATTGAATAACTCCTGTCAGGCGCGAAAGGGGGCAAAACCATTGAATACCGCCCTTAAAATGTGTCAGTGAGTAATGAATACACCTGTGCACCTGCTGGGTGACCTGGAAAACGTGACCTGTGTGGGGTCCTGAGGACCGAGTTTGGGAACCACTGCTCTACATCATTGTATCTAACGGTGCCCCTTCCAGCAACAT
>JAUIMM010000511.1:4427500-4430000 GCA_031769625.1 Taudactylus pleione
TCCTGAATTCCTTCTATAAACATGCCAGTAGTGGGTGTGGGATAGATAGATAGATATTTATTCATTCACGTATATACAGTGTCAGACTGGTCCACAGGGGTACAGGGGAAACCCCCGGTGGTCCCCACTGCCTGAGGGCCAACCCCCTTCTCTAGGATCAGGTTCCAGACTGTGCACTTGAATTATACATTATATGTTACACCGTAGTCCTGTGCAGTAAAATGTATTTTCTACAGTGCATTGCTGTTATTAATCTGGTACATTATCATGCATGCACTAGCAGTATTTACTATATATTTTTAAAGGGGCCCAGACCATGCACTCTGCCTCTGTGGAAGGCTGGCCACACCCCTTCGCATGGGCCCCTATCACTGCATTCCCCTAGTGGGCCCTTCATGCCCCAGTCCGACACTGTATACATACATATACCATACTGTGATCTCCCTACTCACACATGGGTAACATAAATACTCCGGGAAGCTCATACTGTTAGGCCAGGAATGCTTATACATTACATTGTCTATGTGAGTGTGTTCTGGGGACGGGCTCACACCCCCTAACCTAAACTCTGCATATACTCTCCGTGGTGTTTACAGTATCTGTGGATGCCAGGCCAGCGCCGGCCACCCCTCCGTCTGCATTCCATAACTCCTACCCCTGCTGGGTCCTTTCATCGCAGCCTCATCTGCACTTATTGAATCTATTTGTTCTAGTTGCCAGACGTCTCCATTCATTTTCTACATGGAGATTTAAATCTATATTAATTATAAGTGGCTTTATGCAGGAAACGTGGCTGCGGCCAGCACGGTATATAAATTGCGCTGTCCTACACAGCCATGAATGAATATACCGTTAAGTTATTAATTCTGCACCCCTCACGTGGCACTGACCAGCAAACGCCTTTTACAGCAAAAAAATTCGCATTTTGTTAAACGCTCTCCGTCTGAGACATCTGCTTCTATATGTCGTCATAAGCACCCCTCTGATTATCTTATTTGAGGAAACCATTGCAGATTCTGCAGGTTCCTTTACATGATTAGATCACGCGTATTAGTGTGTAGCATGGCAGTCCGTGTAAGCAGACAGGTTATTAGTGTAGTTGTGTGAATGTGCTGGGCCCTAACCCCCTTCCTTCTGGACCGTGAGAATGAGCTGGGACCGCCCCCTTACCCCAGGACTGTGTGAATGAGCTGGGACCGCCCCCTTACTCCTGGACACTGAGCTGGGACCGCCCCCTTACCCCAGGGCTGTGTGAATGCGCTGGGACCGCCCCTTACCCTAGGGCTGTGTGAATGAGCTGGGACCACCCCCTTACTCCTGGACACTGTGAATGAGCTGGGACCATCCCCTTACCGCAGGGCTGTGTGAATGAGTTGGGACCGCCCCCTTACTCCTGGACACTGTGAATGAGCTGGGACCGCCCCCTTACCCCAGGGCTATGTGAATGTGCTGGGACCGCCCCCTTACCCTGGGGCTGTGTGAATGAGCTGGAACCGCCCCCTTACTCCTGGGCACTGAGCTGGGACCGCCCCCTTACTCCTGGACACTGTGAATGAGCTGGGACCGCCCCCTTACCCCAGGGCTGTGTGAATGAGCTGGGACCGCCCCCTTACTCCTGGACACTGTGAGCTGGGACCGCCCCCTTACCCCAGGGCTGTGTGAATGCGCTGGGACCGCCCCTTACCCTAGGGCTGTGTGAATGAGCTGGGACCACCCCCTTACTCCTGGACACTGTGAATGAGTTGGGACCATCCCCTTACCGCAGGGCTGTGTGAATGAGTTGGGACCGCCCCCTTACTCCTGGACACTGTGAATGAGCTGGGACCGCCCCCTTACCCCAGGGCTATGTGAATGTGCTGGGACCGCCCCCTTACCCTGGGGCTGTGTGAATGAGCTGGAACCGCCCCCTTACTCCTGGGCACTGAGCTGGGACCGCCCCCTTACTCCTGGACACTGTGAATGAGCTGGGACCGCCTCCTTACCCCAGGGCTGTGTGAATGTGCTGGGACTGCCCCCTTACCCTGGGGCTGTGTGAATGAGCTGGAACTGCCCCCTTACTCCTGGACACTGAGCTGGGACCGCCCCCTTACTCCTGGACACTGAATGAGCTGGGACCGTCTCCTTACCCCAGGGCTGTGTGAATGAGCTGGGACCGCCCCCTTACCCCAGGGCTGTGTGAATGAGCTGGAACAGCCCCCTTACCCCAGGGCTGTGTGAATTAGCTGGGACTGCCCCCTTACTCCTGGACACTGTGAATGAGCTGGGACCGTCTCCTTACCCCAGTGCTGTGTGAATGAGCTGGGACCACCCCCTTACTCCTGGACACTGAATGAGCTGGGACCGCCCCCTTACCCCAGGGCTGTGTGAATGAGCTGGGACCGCCCCCTTACCCCAGGGCTGTGTGAATGAGCTGGGACAGCCCCCTTACCCCAGGGCTGTGTGAATGAGCTGGGACCGTCCCCTTACTCCTGGACACTGTGAATGAGCTGGGACCACCCCC
>JAUIMM010000511.1:4440000-4593577 GCA_031769625.1 Taudactylus pleione
GATGCGATGGAACAACATATAGGCTGGGGTGTACTAAATGGAAAATGCGGTAAAACCCCTTGTTTTCGGGGATTAACCGCATTTTCCATATGTATCATCGGCTGGCCGCCAGGTCTCCGATGCGGAAGTTGGCGTTAACCTATAGAAGCCTATGGTATGAGGGATCGGATCCCTCCCGCATCACTGCGCATGCGCAGATTAACTCCCGGGTCATCCACTGAGGAGCGCTGATCGCAAAGGACAGCTGTTATCGGAAGAGCTGTCCTTTGCACGACTGATCGCATAATGTTAGTACATGTGCGATTAGTAAGTATGCAATGCATGGCGGGATGTACTCCGCACAAGATTAGTACATCCCGCCCATAGTGCGGTTCATACACACCACACGATCTGGCAGATGACTGCATGATATGTCGTTCCACTGCCGCATTCAAATGCATGGGTCATCAGTCAGATTGAGTAGCGTGTACGGCAGATCTGAAGATACGATGGACGACCCCGCAGGAACACGCATAGTGCATACACTTTGGACGATTTAAAAGATTTGTCATTCCCATCCGACGGAAATCGACAAATCGTTTTAAAAATCGTCTAGTGTATACCGACTGGTAATTGGCGTCAGCCCTCAACCATTTAGAGTGCTGGGGGTGAAACATAAATCGAATGGCTGGTTGCTATGGGTTACTGCGCGGTCGCGTTTTGTGCCTATGTTAATCCTCGCCGTGCATAGTTTAGTCCAGACCTCTGGCGCACCTGGGTTTATGTGTTCTTAAACATTCTGCTGTCAGCACAGGATTATCCCAAGACCTGCTCAGTAGTAAGATTTACATAAATTCATGGAAGAATATATAATATATAATTTCCTACATTTAGCAAACTAGGTTAAACAAACTTTTTGAATCCAGTGTAATTCAGCTGCTCTTAGTTATGCTATGTTACAGCTGTCACGATGGCGTTTAAACTGTTTATACTTTAGCGCTATTTTCCCATTTTAATAACGTGGAATAAAAATCATTTGGAAAATAACGGTGTGTTCTTGATCATGGGTTCCCCATTGCCTACATACGAGTCATAAGTCACTCCTCACTATTGTATGCATCGGAGGTTTTCAGCAAATATTGCCAACAGTGCATGTTTTGTGGTTGTCTGTAATCATGCACAGGTGAGTTCATCTATTATGCTGGGTCAGTAATTATATATTAAGCGGTGCTACCATGCTGACACTTGTAGTTACATGCAGAATGTGTGTATTCAATGTACACTTGAAGGTGAGACGCCTTCTGCCTGGACGAGCACCCCTCCCACCTGCCCCAGGTGATTTTAATAAGTATGGGTCCATGCATTGCAGTCTACACATGGGCACTATTAAAGGTAAGTTCTGGATACATTTATACTGTATGTCTGTACTGGGGATGTTAGGAACCCACTTAATGCCGGTCACCTTGATGTGATAGGTGGGCATACATTTTTGGCCAAACAAGTAATAAGAACCTTATTTAAAAACCATGTTAATTGTTAAAGTTTATTGTAAGAGTTTTTGGTTATTTTTATTCGAAGTGCTAACAGCAGATTTTCCCAAACTCTGTCTTCAATGCACTCTAACGGTCCAGGTTTTAAGGATATCCATGGCTGAGCACATATGGTTAAATCAAATTGATTGAGGTACTATTTAAGTCACCTGTGCAGAACCATGGATATCCTTGAGGGCAGAGATTGAGGACCTCTGGCTTAGAGTATGCACCTGCATTTTCTTTTCTCAGTAACTTTCCCACCTGCTTCCACAGAGAGAAATGACCTGTTAGTGGTACTTGAGCATGGAGGCTGAGAACCCCATGTATACACAATGGTACACACCTGTAATATTTAGCAAGACAAGACCACAAATGAACGGTTTGATAGCTTCATAGTGGGGTCATTTCTAGCAGCGAGCAGGCTGGACGGGCAATGGTTATCTCTGTGCGGCTTGGGGGCTATTTCCTAGTATGTTGTGTTTTTTCCATGAATTCCCTGCTGTGGGCAAGGACGGTCTGTAATATCCTCATTCTACAATTGCAAACTGCTTCACGTTTAGCCATGGGCACTGTGTCCTACAACATTTGCATTGTCCCACACCTATACCGATAGTATGGAAGACCTCCAACCCCAGCTTCCCCTTTAATGGTGGTCAGGGCATAGGACTCCCACTACATTATAACTTGGGAGGAGGCGATGAGTCCTGTAGAATCGGGAACCGTTCATGTATACTGGGCTCCTGTTATAATCTGAGCACTTTGGAGCTGTAGGCTTAACCTGAACGGCTGGGTGACTGTCTAAATCAGTGGTCGGGGAACAGGGATAAATTACCCCACATGGGGTAAAAAAAAGATATTCCTGGGGGTAATGGACGGACAGCCGGGCATGCATATGAGTGCATCCTGGGCATGCCGCAGGGAGGCTCTAAGCCGGACGCCCGCTGAGATGTTGTTACCAGCGGGCGCCCGGCTCCTTCCCTGCAGCGCCGCGTTAGCCGGAGGCTGGTGCTCTCTTCTGAACTCCAGCTTCCGCCTCTCTCCATGCACAGTATGGGAGAGATGTCATGACGTCTCTCCCATAGTTCCGAGGAGCAGCCGGGTGGACAGGACGGCAGCGGATGCAGGAGCGGGGATTAAGGTAAGTGTTTTTTTTGTTTTGTTTTGTACAAGTGGTACTACAGGGGCATTATATGGGGGCACTACTACAGGGGCATTATATGGGGGCACTACTACAGGACATTATATGGGGTACTACTACAGGGCATAACTATGGGGCAGTACTACAGGGCATAACTGTGGGGCACTACTACAGGGGCATTATATGGGGGCACTACTACAGGGACATTATATGGGGGCACTACTACAGGTGCATTATATGGGGGCACTACTACAGGGGCATTATATGGGGCACTACTACAGGGGCATTATATGGGGAAGTACTACAGGGGCATAACTATGGGGCACTACTACAGGGGCATTATATGGGGGCACTACAGGGGCATTATATGGGGGCACTACTACAGGGGCATTATATGGGGGCACTACTACAGGGGCATTATATGGGGGCACTACTACAGGGCATAACTATGGGGCATTATATGGGGGCACTACAAGGGCATTATATGGGGGTCTACTACAGTGCATATCTATGGGGCTCTACTACAGGGCATAACTAGGGGGGCACTACTACAGGGGCATTATATGGGGGCACTACTATATGATTTCCTTCCTTTCAAATCAAGGGGATAACGTTGGCGTATCTAAATATATTTTGGGGTAAATGGTAAAAAAGTTCCCTGACCCCCTGGTCTAAATAGTTCAGATGGGGGTTTCATTATATGCTGGATTATTTTGAATGATTTGCACCCTGTGATGCCAGGACGCGTATTGTATGTGTGGTTCAAGTACTTTTAGTTAGAGCATAGGGAAGCCACCGCTGGCAAATCTTGCTGTCTGCGATCGTGTCGTTGTTGCGGCTGTAAGCCCCCCCCAGCTGTTGTAGAACTACACATCCCAGCATGCCCTGCCACAATTTTGCTATTTGACCATGAAAAAGAAACTGTTGCAGTGCATGCTGAGATGTGTAGTTCAACAACAGCTGGAAGACCGCTTATTGCTCACCCCTGTTGTAGAGTGACTCTGTTTTATACTTCAAATGTTTGTCTGTTTGCGCAGTCCTGGTTGTGAGTAGGTTGTGGCCCTAAGTATGTTTTCATGGCTTGCACTGGCAAAGTATAGTTGCATACCTCGTGTGACCCCCCCCACACGAGTTATCCTGGATGTGGAGGTCATCGGGGCTAATGTGAGGGGCATGGTCGTAGGATTGGATATCGGTTTCTGATGTTTAAAACCATCAATGTTTTTCTTTTGATGATGGCGTTTTTACCATTTGATGGTGGCTTTCCGATGACACTCCATCGAACGGTGTGAAAGCGATCGCCATCTGATGTTTCAATACAGCTGGATTTAGCTGCACCTTGTTATTGTGCAAACAGGTTTTTTAGCGCATGCATGAACCATCGGAATGTTTTTTTATTTTTTTTCCATCAAATTCTTTTGATGCAATGGTAAGTTATCATCGCATCGAAAGTTTAGATGGCGGAAGACCAGCTGTAAGTTGGTGGTGGGCTTCCAGTGTCCATCCCTAGTATGGTGCCGTGAATTGCGTCATGGTCTAGCCCCTCACTACAAAATGACTTTGCAGCAGGAGGCGGGGCCATAATGATGCGACTGACAGCAAATTGCGTTCCCACCGTCCCTACCAATACTTTCTAATAAGTTTACAACTGGACATTTAATCAGAGAAAGAGGCCCCTATCTGTAATAACATCGGGAGGCATTTTACACAAGTGTTACCAGCTAACAGATGTTATTGGAACTGGGGCGGGGGCACAGCTGAAGGCTAAAAAGGGCCGCCTGCTGCCCACCACCAATCTGATCAACTGCTTCTCCCCAAGTTACATAACCGCCGTGTCCAGCAATGCCGGGCTCTATACCATGAGTAGCTTTGAATGAACACAGTGTATAGTGGCGATGTGTGCAGAATTTAGGAGGGTCCCTACTGAGAGCTGGTCGCAGGTGATATAAATACCTTTACCCACTTTAGCAATCTGCAGGTGGGGGGAGATTTGTCTTAAATTTGTAGTAATTGACAATTACTTGGTAAGGGGGCTGTACCAAACCAACTATATCCCCGCCATATGCTGTGCAAACTACTAGTGACCAAACCGCACAGCTAAAAGTGAGAGAATTGTGCAGATAAAGCTGCAATGGAAACACAAGCATGTAATAATAGATGCCAGGGGTGGCACATACCATCTATAAATTACATCTCTCAGCAGGTAGGAATCCTCTGTGATGCTAAACAGATGATAATCTAGATCACACAGCGCTCGTCTGTATTAAATCTTTTGTCTCTAGTAGTCCAGCATGCGTGCACAGAATGATCAGCACGGGCTTCTGCCTGGCTGGGGGCTGCAGGTGGGGGCTCAGATCCCTGCCTGTTACCCATCACTGGCAGAGTGTGTGCAATGCAGAGCCGGCCCTAACCAATTTGGTGTCCTAGGTAAGATTTCCGCTGGTGCCTCCTAGCGGATAATCCCACCATACTACACTCTACAGACACTCTCCCCCACCTCCTCAAACATGATTCACTTTTTCCTCCTTCCTCCTCCTCTTTCTTCATTTAGGAGTCTGGCACTGGAAAATTTGGATTCATTTGCCCCGATTTTAACCTCCCTCTCTCTCTCGCATAGCTCTGATCATGGTAGCCGCTGCTAGCCCCTAGGCATTCCCAGGTGCCTTAGGCATTTGCACTGAAGGTGCTACAGAAAGTCAGCCGGGGTCATTTACTCACATGTAATAGTGCAGCAAATCTATTGTGTGGGTTTTTTGTTTTTAGGGCTGAGATTATTAGGTGGCAGAGACACATATTGGTGTAGGGCCGTAACTAGGGTGGTGCGGCCGGTGCCGTCGCACAGAGCGCTGGGTGCCCCGGGGTGGAACCGGGCACCACCACAATCTTTATTTTCCGGGTACCCGCTGTGATGGATGTTATCGCAGCGGGGCACCCAGACTTCTCACTCCGGAGCTCTTCCTTCTCTCTCGATGGCATGCTGATGCCTCCTCCTCCTTTCCATGCTGCTGTGACTGGGGACACAGACTTGGAGGTGAGGGTGCTGGAGACATGGAGGTGAGGGTGCTGGGGGAGAACATGGAGGTGAGGGTGCAGGAACTGTGGACACAGACATGGAGGTGAGGGTACTGGAGACATGGAGGTGAGGGTACTGGAGACATGGAGGTGAGGGTGCAGGAACTGTGGACCCAGACATGGAGGTGAGGGTGCTGGGGGAGAACATGGAGGTGAGGGTGCTGGGTGGGGGCATGGAGGTGAGGGTGCAGGAACTGTGGACACAAACATGGAGCTGGGGGTGCTGGAGACACAGACAATAGGGTGCAGGAACTGGGGACACAGACATGAGGGTGCTGGGGGGAGGCAGACATGAGGGTGCTGGGGACGGAGACATGAGGGTGCTGGGGGGAGGCAGACATGAGGGTGCTGGGGACGGAGACATGAGGGTGCTGGGGACGGAGACATGAGTGTATAGTATTCCCTCTCTGGAAGACCATTCCTTTAAAGAATGATGGGGGAGGGGAGGGGGGGGCGATGTGCCGAATACCTGTCTGGCGCAGGGCACCGAAACATCTAGTTACGGCTCCGTATTGGTGGGTCCTGCCTGTTTTTGGGACCTAAAACATTTTTCTCCCAGTTAAAGGGCGTGACTCTTAGGTAGGGGCCGGTCATCGGTGTCATCCTATACTTCCAATGGGATGTGGCTCACACCTTCCGCATGGGCGGTTACAGGAAACCTTTTTCTTTTTCTTTTGGCTCATTTCTGCCAATGTAATAAACCGCATTAAAGATAAACCTGTATAGATGAGTCCTGATGTCCCCTCACTCTGAATTTAAGCTGCAGATGAGGATAAATGGAGCTATATTGTAGGAAAGAAAATGGAAATCTTTTAAATAACGACGGGGATGTTTCTGAATCCCCTTAAACTGAGTGCTGGTAGGGCTGACCTTGATGTGATACTTTAGTCCAATAACCACACTGTGTTGGTAAAGACAATTGCGGTGTGGTTGGCTCGGTATCCATGGGTGACGGGTACAAAAGGTTGATGGGTTCAAGTGGTCACACACACATGGTCAACACTTTTATTTATTTTTTTTATGGTTTTTCAACATTTTTAGGGTTAGGCACTTGGTGAAGGGTTTGGGTTAGACTACCGGAATGGACGGTTAGGGTTTGGCACTAGGGGGAGGTTTAGGCAACAGGGGGAGGGTTAGGGTTAGGCACTAGGCTAAGGTTATGCACTTGGGGGAGGGTTAGGCACTAGGGGGAGGGTTAGCGTTTGGCACGAGGGGGAGGGTTAGCGTTTGGCACTAGGAGGAGGGTTAGGCAACAGGGGGAGGGTTATTATTAGGCACCAGGCTTGGGTTTAGGCACTTTGGGGAGGGTTAGGCACCAGAATGAAGGTTAGAGTTGGGCACTAGGGGAAGGGTTAGGTGTAGGCACCAGGGACAGGGTTAGGATTAGGATTAGGGTTAGATTAAAAAAAAAAGTGTCAACATTTTTTCCCATGTCGACCTTTTTTGACAATGTCGTCCTTTTGTTCATGTCAACCCATTGACTGTTGACCTTTTACATTGTTTATCTTTTGTACCACGCCCGGTTGGCTCTGGGTGTGGTTTGGGTGAATCTGGCCAGCTTTTCGGAGCCCCTGTTTTATATGTGCATGATGGACAGTTAGACCCATTTACACATGTATGCAAGTTACTGGCATTAATGTATTGTAAATGTATAGTAATGAATCCCTGAGGATGAATGGAGGAGGAGGAGGAGGGTATTGAGGGCAATAATTAATTCCCAGCATTGCCACAATGCAGGCACCCTGCTCACGTTCCCTGAATGGTCTTACCACATGGGGGCATAACACCCCCTGAGTATGTCTAGTGGTGCCAGTATGCAAGGTGCCCCTGAGAGTCTCCCCCCATCCTATCCTTTATTATTTTATTTCAGTATATTTCCTGTATAAGCTCGGCAGATAAAATAGGATGTTTGTGGTTAATCTTTTACTCCTGTTACCATTTCATGTGTTCGTTTTTTTTTTTTTTTTTGTAATAGTATTTACAGCCCTATCGCGCCTCTGATTACAATCTCTGGGAACTGTTGATGTGAAATGTATTTTTTGGACCTTGTCAGGTTTTTCACAGTTGCTATTCGGCTGCGTTGGGCTATAGCAGTCCTTGAAATCTTTCTCATCTGATAGTGTCTGAGAAAAAGGAAAAAATAATTCATTGCGCAACAAACTTCAAACAGAAAGTTAGACCGTGTAAATCATGTCAGAACTTTATAGTTCCCGGACTACAAACTAAATTCCACACACCTTTAACGTGTCGTCCTTGCAAGGACAGGAGCCTGTAATGAAACACTTAATTTCCATTTTCCTGCAGCTGTTTTAGCATATTTAGAAAATTTTTCACTTAAAAAAGGGGGGAATAAAAAAAGTGCCCCCTAAAGGACCTGACAAAATTACGGATGGGGGAGGTTGGTGGTGACAGAATGGGAACATTACATTCATCCTCAAATATGTTATATTGCTGCTAAAGGTACCATACTGAAGGGAATTATGAATAGAATAGAATACTGAATAGAATTATGAGAACCCATCATTCCCACATACAATTCATTAGTGCCCTGTACACACAATGGAGGCCACTTACTAAATGCAATATGTCCACTCCGCCGTGCAGTTACATCTGTGCACCTGTGTGAGTGAGGGCTGTAAGCAGTAAGTGCAGGGTTGCACCCAGTGTTAAACTGGCCCACAGGGGTACAGGGGAAATTCCCGGTGGGCCCCACTGCCTCTGGGCTCTCCTTTAAGTGCCAGGTTCCAGACCTCAAATTATTACTTTTTACTGTATTAGATGATCAGTTACCGGGTGGAGCAGGACCACTGATCAGCATGGGGGCTTGGTACCCTGCAATAGAAACTACACCAACATTTGCTAAATGTTAGCCAAGCATCTGTAGTGGCTGGCCACACTCCCTTTGGTGGATGACTGCTCCCCTTAAGCATGGGCCCCTACCACTGCATTTCCCCACTGTGGGCCTTTCGTTTCCCAGTCTGACACTGGTTGCACCTTGCTTCAATCTTCCCCTCTCAATTGCATTCTGTAGCAGAGCTCCTCAGTCCTCACATTGTTAGAGAGGAGGTGCTTGTTGTGGTCTATGTGACATTCCCGCACATTGCCCTGTGTAGCAGAGCTCCTCTCATTGTTAGAGAGGAGGTGCTTGTTGTGGTCTATGTGACATTCCCGCACATTGCCCTGTGTAGCGGAGCTCCTCACATTGTTAGAGAGGAGGTGCTTGTTGTGGTCTATGTGACATTCCCGCACATTGCCCTGTGTAGCGGAGCTCCTCACATTGTTAGAGAGGAGGTGCTTGTTGTGGTCTATGTGACATTCCCGCACATTGCCCTGTGTAGCAGAGCTCCTCTCATTGTTAGAGAGGAGGTGCTTGTTGTGGTCTGTGTGACATTCCTGCACATTGCTTTGTGTAGCAGAGCTCCTCACATTGTTAGAGAGGAGGTGCTTGTTGTGGTCTGTGTGACATTCCTGCACATTGCGTTGTGTAGCAGAGCTCCTCACATTGTTAGAGAGGAGGTGCTTGATGTGGTCTATGTGACATTCCCGCACATTGCCCTGTGTAGCGGAGCTCCTCACATTGTTAGAGAGGAGGTGCTTGTTGTGGTCTGTGACATTCCCGCACATTGCCCTGTGTAGCAGAGCTCCTCTCATTGTTAGAGAGGAGGTGCTTGTTGTGGTCTATGTGACATTCCCGCACATTGCCCTGTGTAGCGGAGCTCCTCACATTGTTAGAGAGGAGGTGCTTGATGTGGTCTATGTGACATTCCCGCACATTGCCCTGTGTAGCGGAGCTCCTCACATTGTTAGAGAGGAGGTGCTTGTTGTGGTCTGTGACATTCCCGCACATTGCCCTGTGTAGCAGAGCTCCTCTCATTGTTAGAGAGGAGGTGCTTGATGTGGTCTATGTGACATTCCCGCACATTGCCCTGTGTAGCGGAGCTCCTCACATTGTTAGAGAGGAGGTGCTTGTTGTGGTCTGTGTGACATTCCCGCACATTGCCCTGTGTAGCAGAGCTCCTCACATTGTTAGAGAGGAGGTGCTTGTTGTGGTCTATGTGACATTCCCGCACATTGCCCTGTGTAGCGGAGCTCCTCACATTGTTAGAGGGAAGGTGCTTGTTGTGGTCCGTGACATTCCTGCACATTAACAATGTGAGGAGCTCTGCTACACAAGGCAGAGATGAGGTACTTGTTGTGGTCTATGTGACATTCCTGCACATTGCCCTGTGTAGCAGAGCTCCTCACATTGTTAGAGAGGAGGTGCTTGTTGTGGTCTATGTGACATTCCCGCACATTGCCCTGTGTAGCAGAGCTCCTCACATTGTTAGAGAGGAGGTGTTTGTTGTGGTCTATGTGACATTCCCGCACATTGCCCTGTGTAGCAGAGCTCCTCACATTGTTAGAGAGGAGGTGCTTGTTGTGGTCTGTGTGACATTCCCGCACATTGCCCTGTGTAGCAGAGCTCCTCACAGTGCCTGCATGAAGGACAGGTCCGCTCTTACTTGCCAGTTGCCCAGGACACCCCCCTCCCCATATTTGCTCCTCACATGATCTGCCAGCTTCTGGGAACCTCCCGGTAGGTATGTATGTTAAATGAACAAGTACGCATTGCCCGTGTTGTAATAAGCATCGGACTCTGCTTAATCATCACTGTTACAAGTAAAAAAAAAAAAAATCAAAAGCCAAAAAGTGTTTTTTTATTTTACTGTGGTAATCTGCGTTTGCCCTTGAAGAAGGCACTTAGTGGGCATGTACAGCACGTGTGCCAATGCCTCGTGTAGCGCTGCTCCTCACAGGGCCTGTAGCGAGTGCTCCATAATAATTCACAGTTAAAACTTTGCTTTTCTTGAGAACAGCCCCACACCTGTACGCATACCGGCATATAAATGGATGAATGAACAGGTCATTTATATGGGAGCACCCCCCTAGTGTTGTGGCTTGCAGTAACTTGAGTTCCAGTCTCTGTGTGTGTATAGGTGTATATGTAAATATGGTTCTGAATAAGTGATCTTATTCCACCTGAAATAAATGTGGTTTTATGTCGTACATGTAGCCGGGGCTGTACCCGGGATTGCTCATGACCTGTTTTCCTGTCCATACTAGACGACTGACTTGTGTAGGTTAGTTACACTGTATCTGACAGGGGGCTGCTAGTGTGCCGCAAGTCTTGGTGATTATCAAGGTTTTGCCACTGAGGACGAAAACGTGATGGCCTCATAATTTAGTCCTAAAAATATCCTCCTATGTTGTTTCAGACGATGGACCGTATTCCAAAGGAAGCAAAGACCCGACTGGGAACGATGTGGCACTGGTCTCCAGACGCCAGAGCATTCCAGGTTGGTGACTATTCTAATAGATTGTGCCAGCCTACTGCCCAGCCTTACAGAGTACAGTGGTGGAAGTGCATGGGCGGAGGTGGCCATTTTCATAGGCTAATCCCATATGCAACCCACTCCCTATATTTGCTGGTTGCACAGTGTCCTCAGTGATGTCACTGCTTCATGGCCTGATAAAACCCCACAGGGCTCTATGCAAGAAGCTGGTTTACCCGGGGCCCCTCCTTCAGTTTGTTTAAAAAAAACCCCACACACATAAGTACAAGTTACAGTAATCTGGTCCCCTGTGTGCCTAATGGATTATCCGGCTCTGCCCTGGTGCCTAGCTAATTGTTGAGGGGCATTCTTATGACCCTTACGTTTACCACCAACAACACGTCTGTCTTACGGATGGCCCGCAGAAAGGCGCCATTGATTTCTTGTGGCAATTCTCCCATTGCAACATGCCTTACCTATTGCCTGTTATTCATCGGTGTTATGCCAGTCTGCATGCACATTGGGCAGATGTCACTTGCACATGCCTTGCTACGAATGCAGTGTTTCTCCTTCCTGGTGCACGCAGCAGGAATGACATCAGCAGCCATCGGAAGGACGTGCGCGATGGTGGCAACCATCAAAGTCCAGGAACCGTAGCCGTATCCATAGTCTGTCTTGACTATGTCCAGCATCTTAGAGGGATGGCTCTGCCTCCTGTATTGAAATATATATGGACATCGATCTTCTCTTGTTCTCCTGTAGCCACAGTTTGGGTTCTAGAGTAGGTTTTACCTCCTAACTGGCCTGCTGCTATATAGACACTGGGATAAAGCAGAATCAAATTAGCAGTCCTGCGGTCTACGTACGTTCGCTCCCTCCGGTGTGCGTGCTCTTAGCGCCTGTGAGTAATCCTGCATCCACACGGGTTGCCTCGGAACAGCAGGCACCTATAACTACAATTTTACATTCTTGTCAGGTCACAAATTAAACCACAGCGAGGAAACATTTAATATCCCTGCGAGGGGCCATCTGTGGTCATATCAAGATTTTCCTGTGCGAGGTGGTGAGAAGCCGACCTGGGCAGCTGATAATTCCAGCAGCAGCGGGGTAGATGGATGGGACAAGGGCTCCCGCCGAGCAGTCGGTCATCCGTAAGGGATCAGATCAGAGCGAGCTTAACCCGTTCCGTGCCCAGAATACACCCAGACAACACTCCTGAGCCGTGCCCAGTAAATCGGAGTGAGTCACCAGCCGCTGCCATGCTGCGTTCTACTCCTGTCTGGCTGGCGGCCCTTTTATATTTGGTTAATGAAAATTTGTACGGTTATTGTTAAAAAACTGTGAGGCTTCTAAAAGCGTGGGGACGTTTATACGTGTGGGGTTTTTTTATGTTCTTTTTTTTTTTTTTTTTAAGAAAACTAATTTTTTCATAACTTTTTTTTTTTTTTTTAAGAAAACTAATTTTTTCATAACTTTTTTTTTTTTTTTTCCCAACGTTCTAATAAAAAATAGTCCTATTAACAGAACAAAACAATGAGACGCTGAAGCATTAAATGGCTGCTTATCCAGACGTGAAAGCGAATTTGGGAAACTTGTATTGCGAACAGGGTATCTGCCTCCCATTGCTACGACTAGGGAAGCGCTGACTTTGTATTTGTGTTTAGAGGAGAAACGTGACAATAATGTTCTTTTAACTTCAATCAGGAATTTCAGTGCTGGTTTCAGGGGTGGGGACAATAGAATTTTGGGGAGCCCTCCTGGTAGAGTGACGCACCTTCATGGTCTCCATTTCTACTTTTCCTGTAGTAGTGGGCGGGGCATTGATGATGCGACTGGTCATGCAGCAGGAGGGTATGTCCATGATACAGATTACATTATCAAGCCCCCCACACACACTTGCCCATGGGCCCACCCCCTGGTATCCACTGGAGCGGATTTCCCCTTACTTTCCTACAAAAAGTAAGCAATTATGAGGAAATCCTGAAAACACGACTTTTTCCGATGTTACCTGAGACAGTGTAGTGTACAGCTTGCTAAGCTTTTAAAGAAATGGTTCTTTTTTTGCTTCATATGTGTAAAGCTGAAATCTGTAATATACAGTATAGTGTGTAACTGGAGACTTTGCTTCTGTGTATACCAGCAGATGTCTCTTACTTAAAAATAGTTCTGACTATAAATCTGTCTCTCAGTACACACAATGCAGTGTTACCCCCCCCCCCCACACACACTGCAGACACTGCTCTTTTCAGGCATAAAGGACACAGGGGTCTATTTACTAAGCTGTGAAAGGAGATAAGGTACCGGCCAATCAGCTCCTAACTGCCATTTTACAGGCTGTGTTTGAGAAATGACAGTTGGGAGCTGATTGGCTGGCACCTTATCACCTATTAACTCCAAACTGTCATTTTTCAAACACAGCCTGTGAGATGACAGTTAGGAGCTGATTGGCTGGCACCTTATCACTTTTCACTCTGTCTCCTAATGGGGGGCATCCACTAGACGATTTTATCCCTGTCCAACCTCCCTTGAAGTTTCCTTTGAAATATGATCTTCCACTCTGAACGATTTGCAAAAGATCTAACAATAAACTATGTTGTTTTAATCTGTGATTGAGAGCTTTCAGCTATAGTGGGCAGACAGTGGTTCATCATTTGATCGTTCAGCGTGAACGATGTGTAAACGATTTGTAAGCAATCAAGTGAAATTGACCTGCATGTTCAGTCGATGGAGGAGACGATCAAACGACCAGCGGGAGCGCGCATCGTACATCGTTAGAAACAATTACTGCACGATTTTCAAACGATGTTCAAACGATGTTTGAACGATTATCGAACAATTATCGAACAATTTTATCATTATCGTTCAATCGTTCAACTTTATCGTCTAGTGGATACCCCCTTAACACTGCTTAGTAAATAGACCCCTTAGCGAAGTAATTGGACTAAATAGGGTTGTAAGAAAATAATTATGGATGCATCTTTTGTTGCGTATCCTCATACTCCAATGTTTTGGCGCACTGTGTGGTCTCATCACGGCTGCCTCCTGGCCAACAAAGGCCGAAATAGTTACATTTATTGAAGTTATTAAGGCGTTTATCCATTTTATCGACGTCACAAATGAGTAGATCTATGCCTTTTACACGGAATCAAAGAAAAAATAAATTTTTTACATTTGTAGTCGCTCTCTTCACAGCAATTGTGCAAAATAATTTTTGGGTGGAAAAGTTTTTTTTATGTTTTTTTGCCTAAAATAGTTTTTATTCTCAGAGGAGTTTCGGGGTGTGACCATTGTGGAACTCATAAAGAAGGAAGGAAGCACATTGGGGCTGACCATATCGGGGGGCACAGACAAGGATGGAAAGCCCAGGGTGTCTAACCTGAGACCCGGAGGTCTGGCAGCAAGGTATTTTTATTTATTATAGCATTAACATACGCCATAGCACATATACACTGGTAAAGGAACAGGTGCTGTCATCCCTGTCAGATGTACGTTCATCTCTGCAATTCAGAGCGTGCAGCTTCTTCTCCTGCGTTCTGCTAACGTCTCTTTCCACAGGAGCGACCAGCTGAATATCGGGGATTATATAAAGTCTGTCAATGGCATCAACCTGACAAAATTGCGCCACGAAGAGATCATCAGCCTGCTGAAGAACGTGGGTGAGAGGGTGGTCCTGGAAGTTGAATATGAGCTGCCCCCTGTCAGTAAGTGTCATGTAAAGGCACAGCGCCATTTTCTGTCACCTACCGCTGTATTTTGGATTAGGCGGCACAGCCGGGTGGATGTAGGATGTGGCCGGTGATTAAAACCCCCATGGGACCCTAGGCATTGGTTTCTACCACTGTCTCCTGCTCTTTTGCTCAGCAAAAAAAAAAAAAAAACACATTAAATTAGGTTAGGGTAACCCAGGAGACCCAGTTCCCACTGGGCGGGGGGTTAGGTTACCATATGATCTGTCTTTGGCATAAAAGCAGAATTCTGGAAGTTGCAGATTTTCAGTTCATCAGGAACTGGTGATGTCCCTGAGGCACAGAGTCCAGCCCCAGACATGGCAGCCTCCACTCTCTGTCTCAGCTGTGCCCAGGGGAAGTCACTGGTTCCTGGCGCAGTGGTAGGCTGACTTCTCATTCTGGCCCAGCGCACAAAATGGCTGCCACCATGGTGGATCAGGTGCAGTGACGTAAGTTTATCCCAGACGCCCGGAGGCGAGTTATAATTTGGTGCCCATTCCGCTGACACTGTAATGTAGCAATTCGCATGCAGACAGGCTATAGATAGGCGAAGGCAGCAGCTGATGGTCTGACATGGAGCTCGCCACTAGTGTATGGCAGCTTCTCAGGTGCCGGGAAGAGGTGCCATGTATTGGGTGACCATGACGGTACACTCCGGATACATAGTTACAGCCCTATGTGGGGAGAATATGTTGTGGACAATGGAGGAGGTGCCCCCTTCAGAGCTGGAGCCCGGCGGCAGGCGCCTCCATTGTCTCCCATAGTTCTGCCCCTGATCAGGAGCATTCAAATATTATGTAGTATAGCAACAAAGTCATTCAATATATACTAATGTAGGCAATGCAGAAATCCTAGTGAGCTGCCCTCACTGCAGTAGTGCCGGTAATCGCTATGGGCTTGGAAGAGAGCATGCTGGGCATATAGATTACAGCTGATGGACTGCAGCAATACATTGATTTGCCTTAGTGTGCAATAGTCTCTGAAAGCAGGACAGTTACATATTGTCTGACCATTTCTATATCCTCTTGGAACAATGAGCTGGTTGGGACGTATAAAGACAGTTGGGAATAGTACTGCTCTAAGAATTGTGGGCTAGGAGTGAATCGCTTATTCCGTTATGGGGGGGAACCAGTTTCAGTCTTGGGTCCAAATTCACCAGTATTCGCAAACCTCTAAACCCATTCCATGTCCTCGCTCAGAATCTCTGCCCCCCCTGACCCTAATTCTCGGCGCTGTTACTGCGGTGAGGACTACGCCGCGTTATATCTTGAAGGAAGCTGGCTTACTATAGGCTGTATGTCTCCTTTCTCTCTCCTGATGCTTTCTCAGTCCGTCTTGTCATTTTTCATTTTTCTCTATAGCTCCCGATTCCAATGCTGCCATTATCCCAAAGACACTGGAGATCTCTTTGTGCAAAGAGGGGAACAGCTTCGGGTTTGTAATGAGAGGCGAGTATCGCTGACACTTCGTACATTTCCTAAGAGTGGGAACAACCTTAAGAATAAGCTTTTATTGCTGGTTGCGGTATAAATTTGAACAGGTGAAATGGGACCGTTACACTCCGTCTAGTCTCGCTGAGAAGCCACGAGCCTGTGGAGTAGAACCAAAGACGTGATTGTAACTTAATGGAGATTTTATTTCCCATTACTTAGTAAGGAGAAACCTGTACGCCAGAGCTCGTTCTATTTACTATATCCATTGAATTGTAATAACCGTTATGGGAATATAACATGGAAGCTGGGTTCTTTGACTCAGTACTCTGCGCATTCCCTGAAATAAATCCGAGGCACTTAGCGAGCATAGCTGTAACCCTTTTCTGCGATGTTCAGGCACAATGAAACAAGGTAACATTTATTTTATTCCTGGAAGCTATTAAAGATAAAATCCTGAGAAACACGTGCAAATGTACCAGTGAATTGAATCCTTAATATATCAAGGGGATACTTAATATTTGAGGTAAACCCCCGAAAACACATGATTTTATCTCAAATATTCAATGATAAATGGGCCCCATGTACTGATAGAGCAGACTTAATTGCAGCACTTGTTTCCTTTCTCGCCAGTGGCACCAATTGGGTAGATCACCATGGTACCTCTCCGTAAAGTGATTGAGAATTAGCTGTGACCAATGTGTAATATGTACTTAGATTCTCGCATACAGATGGAGCTGATTTTATTACATTGCCACCTGTTCTTTGAATGGAGTCTCTTCTGTTGCGTGTCTAGTTAAGAAGTAGGCAACCGGTGGCCCTCCAGCCTTTGTAAAACTAAGAGTCCCAGCATGCACAGCCAGACGTCATTCTGGTAACAGAGCTATATTCTTTTTACTGCTAGCAGGATCTGGCTTACAGATGACATGGCAGTGATAAAATCCGGCATGTGGAAGCGGGGCAAGGTTGGGACCTCCAGTGATGGTTGTGAATAATCCATGTATTACTTTGCAGGAGGATCACAGGAGGATTGGCATAAATCAAGGCCTTTGGTCATAACCTACGTGAGACCAGGAGGACCAGCAGATAGGTACTACGGCGGCTCTTCCTGTGTTACTTTCCCTCTTATCGTGGTGACAGATCTGCACGACCGGTGGTTATATATCCAGTTGTGTGTGCGTGCATGTGTGCGCACAAACTGGGTTAAATGATGCGTCTGTAAGAATGACAGCCGGCTGAGCAGCGTGACGCTTTCATAAATCCATCCAATATTACTTAAAGCGTGAACGAGCGAGGCATATTTTAATGTCATTTTAATTCCGCGACAGACCGGTTAGGGAATCGGATCAATATGACAGAGATCAGCGAGTTTTATTTTTCTGCTGTTAAATAAATGTAATTCCTGTATGAAAGATTTCATCTGTGAACAGGATGGGGAGGGAGCTTACAGTGTGCCTACACTTTATAGATTACATTTAATAGTTACTTCTGCCTTTTCCACGACTGTGGCCTTCCCTTTTTGGTTAGCAGTGCTCCTCACAGTGACTGTAGAAGAATGTGATTATGATGTAAGATATACCTGTCCTCATTATATTGTGTATCAGTGCTCCTCACAGTGACTGTAGAAGAATGTGATTATGATGTAAGATATACATGTCCTCGTCGTATTGTGCATCAGTGCTCCTCACAGTGACTGTAGAAGAATGTGATTATGATGTAAGATATACATGTCCTCGTCGTATTGTGCATCAGTGCTCCTCACAGTGACTGTAGAAGAATGTGATTATGATGTAAGATATACATGTCCTTATCGTATTGTGCATCAGTGCTCCTCACAGTGACTGTAGAAGAATGAATGTGATTATGATGTAAGATATACCTGTCCTCGTCGTATTGTGCATCAGTGCTCCTCACAGTGATTGTAGTAGAATAAGCTTAGTGATCAGGTAGGTGCATGGGTGAAGTAGACTTTCTGGCAGGGTAGGGTAGGGGGGGGGGGCTACCCTGCCAGAAAGTCTACTGCACCCATGCACCTACTTCCACTTTGTGAGGCACATGTGCACGCATGCTATGTTTTGTGATTCAGATGCTTGCACACTCAACTCAAACCCGGCGGATGCATCTGACTCATACTAAGGCTCAAAATTGTGGACCAGTGGTCCTCACAGTGACTGTATGAGAATGTGCGCTTTGATCATGTCTGTAAGATATGCCTGTCCTCATTATATTGTGTATTAGTGCTCTTCACAGTGACTGTAGAAGAATGTGATTATGAGTGTAAGATATACATGTCCTCGTCGTATTGTGCATCAGTGCTCCTCACAGTGACTGTAGAAGAATGTGATTATGATGTGAGATATCGGTCCTCGTCGTATTGTGCATCAGTGCTCCTCACAGTGACTGTAGAAGAATGAATGTGATTATGAGTGTAAGATATACATGTCCTCGTCGTATTGTGCATCAGTGCTCCTCACAGTGACTGTAGAATGTGATTATGAGTGTAAGATATACCTGTCCTTATCGTATTGTGCATCAGTGCTCCTCACAGTGACTGTAGAAGAATGAATGTGATTATGAGTGTAAGATATACATGTCCTCGTCGTATTGTGTATCAGTGCTCCTCACAGTGACTGTAGAATGTGATTATGAGTGTAAGATATACCTGTCCTCGTCGTATTGTGTATCAGTGCTCCTCACAGTGACTGTAGAAGAATGTGATTATGAGTGTAAGATATACATGTCCTCGTCGTATTGTGTATCAGTGCTCCTCTCAGTGACTGTAGAATGTGATTATGATTGTAAGATATACATGTCCTCGTCGTATTGTGCATCAGTGCTCCTCTCAGTGACTGTAGAAGAATGTGATTATGATGTAAGATATACATGTCCTCGTCGTATTGTGTATCAGTGCTCCTCACAGTGACTGTAGCAGAATGTGATCATGACTGCAAGATATACATGTCCTCGTCGTATTGTGCATCAGTGCTCCTCACAGTGACTGTAGAAGAATGTGATTATGAGTGTAAGATATACCTGTCCTCGTCGTATTGTGTATCAGTGCTCCTCACAGTGACTGTTAAGCCGCATACACACGGGACGATGTGCTGTTAGAACGATGTTGGTGAAAGATTTCCCTTGAACTTTCTGTAGTGCAGGACAAACGATATTGGGTGTGCACACTGACAGATATATGATAGATATTGGGTGTACACACTGACAGCTCTATGATTGATAGATGTTGGGTGTACACACTGACAGCTCTATGATAGATATTAGGTGTACACACTGACAGCTCTATGATAGATATTAGGTGTGCACACTGACAGCTCTATGATAGATATTGGGTGTACACACTGACAGCTCTATGATAGATATTGGGTGTACACACTGACAGCTCTATGATAGATATTGGGTGTACACACTGACAGCTCTATGATAGATATTGGGTGTACACACTGACAGCTCTATGATAGATATTGGGTGTACACACTGACAGCTCTATGATAGATATTGGGTGTGCACACTGACAGCTCTATGATAGATATTGGGTGTACACACTGACAGCTCTATGATAGATATTGGGTGTACACACTGACAGATCTCTTCCAGTGAAGTCCTCCTTCCACATCTCTGAGCAGGCAATTCTTGACGATATTGTCCACGTTGCCCTGCATGTACGGACAACCAAAGATATTGTCATCGTCCAGCGGGGGCCCGCATCGTTGGTCGTTCATTACATACACACGGATGTTATCATTCATATTGTTCAAAGATATTGTCTCTTGTGTATGCCCCTTAAGAGAATGTGCTCCAGTCAGTGTCCTTTATCACTGGACAGTGGCATTTCTTTTTGTTTGTTTTGTAGACCTTTTTGTAGATCACTTTATAACCCCTCCTGCTCTCCCGTAATGACCTCACCTTTCTGAACGGCCTAGACCCCTCTCTAATCTTTTCTGTATGCACATAGCCCCCCACCTCTGTCCTGACACCAGCCCCCCTCTGCTCTCCTGCACTTTCCCCATAGTTCGGATGCAGTAACCTCAGACTGCTAAATGCAGGATCCCTCCGGCATTAGAGCCTCTTGTTTCCTTACCATAAATCAATGAGGAGAATTTCCATTAAGCTATGCGGGTGCCGCGGCTCTGACAGACAGACTTAAGCAGATTGTTCTGATCAAAGTGAGCCACTGTCGGATATCGGGGATGATTTAAGGAATTTGTCATTTTAATTTGTACAGTTAAAGATGCAGAAAGAGAAAAAAAAACCTACAGCCCGTAACGGCGCAGTGCGTACAGCGCCTGTGTCTAACGTGCGCCCGGGATGACGGGTTGAATCCGATGCCGCTGCTTAAAACGACTTTTTAAATTTGTTGTAGAGAATGTAACCTCCGTTACCTAGGAGACTGCATGGTATGAAAGGGTTAAAATTGGAATCAATGCCTGGTTTCTGGATTCCATAAAATACTCTCGATGATGACGTTGATGATAATTCATTGATGCGTTCTCGTAGACCTAGCGCTTGTGTTCGTGTGGACTGTAACGCCGCCTTGCCTTTCTGTAGACTCTTATTGTGCATTGGTCCTGTGTATTCTCCCTGGCAGTACTGAGGCTGTCCTGCTCTCTCCCGCAGGGAAGGGACCTTGAAAGTTGGGGACCGGATCCTGTGCGTGGATGGAATCTCCCTTCACAACGTTCCCCTCGCTGACGCCCTTAGCATCCTCCGGCAGTGTAGCCAAGAGGCCGTCTTCCAGATTGAATATGAAGTTGCTCTTATGGGTGAGTCGGGGGTCCTGGGGCGATGTTTTTTGGGGGGGAATCATCGTGACTGGAACATTCGGTGTTTCCCCACTTCTGAGCAGTAGCGTTGGGGCCCTTTCATTAACTTCCTTTCTGCACGGTGTGTTACTGTATTGTGCTGCTGGCCAAATATTTAACATCAGGGCAGTCAATTTGCCAATAGTAACCGGAACTGCTGCCGTGGGACCTGACTGTGTGGTAGTGGGGGACATGAGGGGGTGATTTTTTTTTTTTTTTATAAAAAGGAGCAGATTTGGGTCATTCTGAGTGGTACGTAGACACTCACCTGTGCCCGCACATTCCCATCCAATAAACATAATATATACAACAATGAATTCTTGTTTTGTCCCTGCTACCCGTATATGCGTCTCATGTTAGCTGGTACCTTTATAGTTTTGTGCTCTGTGATGCAGAGATTGTGTGAGGAGAGGAGACCACCAGGGACGGTATTTTAGGTGAGTGGAGGTAGCGAATGACCACCTTACTCCCAAGTAACAGAATAACACAGGGTCCATGGTTCGTACCCGTACAGTCTGTAAGATAATCACACCCACCTGTGCTATCAGTGACACCTGTCCAGGCTAACGCTGACCACACAAATGCTACGTATTGCTAAGTGCATGGCTTTGACCGGAAACGTGAGGCCAGAGAATGATATTGTCAAAATTGATTGGTCCAGTCCTGGGGCACCCCAGGAAATCCTGTTGGCATCTGACCACTGCCAGGCTTTGTGCCCGTTGTCCTAAACCCACTACACAAACTCCTTAATACTCATTAATAAGGTGACATAACTGCAGAGAGCTTCCTCTTCTCCTGGTGTCAGTCCTACATGTTTAATAGTGTTGTATTTTATGGTGTCCCATTTAAACAAGTCCTTTCTCTCCGTGCGGCCTTTGGCCCAATATGAGACATTAAAACACCTCTGCTCTAGAAGGAGACATTAACACATGGGTGTTGGGAGTCTCAACAAGCTGTAATTCTTGCTGGTCCCTCTGACACAGAGCACAACGTCTCCTGATAGTTGTGCTGAACTCGATGACCTGAAGCCTGATGGGGGAAGAATCTTGGTCCTGTCTCTACGTCGGCCCTGGCAGGTTGCCTATCGGTCCCTACTGGGTGAAGGGCACTCAATGTTCTGATGCGTCTTGATAGGAGTCATTTAACAAGCTGGGAGCGCTCCAGGCAAGTCGCTCGGCTTTTCATCTGATGCAGGAAATTAATTGATTGGACCAGATTCAGCTCCGTCTCTGTGGATTTATCGGAAATACGTGTAACCTCTGTAGGGCTGGAGCGGTGGCTGCCGCTCTTTATTAGATCTAGAGCCATGTTATATGAAATAACATTTATTTATTAACCTATATTTATTTAGCACCAGTGTATTAGAGCTGATCTCTTTGGAGATGAAGAAAAGATTGTGGGGGAAAATACTTTTCCTTGGATGGCAAAAATAAATCTAATTATGTCAAAGATCTTCATTTATCTGGGAGCGGAATTTATTATGAATATGTTGAATTTTAGTTGTAACTATAAAAGGAAACTTAGATTACTCTTTTTAAATTTACCTTTTATATTCAGAATCTATTAGTGCTATTAGACTATCAGGTGATTATTATAGCGGAGGGTAACATATTGTGACTTTCAAGACTCTAAAGGGTACGTTTACTAAAGTGAGAGTTTTTAGAAGTGGAGTTGTTGCCCATAGCAACTAATCAGATTCTAGCTATTATCTTCTAGAAGGTGCTAGTTATATGTTAATTAGAAGCTGATTGGTTGCTATGGGCAACAACTCCACTTCTAAAAACTCTCACTTTAGTAAATATACCCCATAGGGGTAATTTCTTTGCTCAACGATGAGCCGCTGGATATTATTATGGTAAGGAAAAGTCGGCAAAGTTTCCTGCGCACCTCTATTGGGTATGAGGGAACATGGGCAGAGATACATTGCCGTAGATTGTATTCACAGCCACTATGTAGTCTCTCCGCAGCACATCGCAGACATTTGAATTGCCCCCTAATAGGCCTCTAAATCTGCAGACCTGCAATGCTTTTTTTTTTTTTTTTTAATATACATATATGCAATTATTGTTTTCTAAAAGCATTTCAATCATCACATCTTTGAAAACGTCCCAACAAGTCTATCCTCGGTACGTCACATTGAAGTTCAACTAGCACCACCGTAGGACCACCCCCGTCATTCATTCCATGTCTTCCTCCTGTCCCCTCAAATATAGCTCAGTTTAATTTCCTATACTTCTAAATTAACTGTAGAAGTGAGGGGCTTTTGGGACGGACTATGGGCCTGAGGGCCTGATTCAGAGCCGCTCATAAGCGGCCGCTCGCTCGCTCCTAGCGATGTTCGCACATCTGCGCATGCGTATGGGTCGTAATGCGCATGCGCCAACCAGTCATTGCGGTCGGAAATCGTGCGCTCGCAAAACAGCGAGGCCCTGCTAATTTGAGTGACAGAATGAGGCGTTTGTGGGTGGTAACAGGGAAAGGTGCTTGAAAACGGGGAGTGGAGATCCGAACGCAGGCGTGTCAAACGGTCAAAGCGGGCGTTTAATGGGTGTGCATAATTAACAAAGCAGCGTCATCGACCACGTCACTTGGTTGTCTTTTAGCCTGAACTGCTCGCAGTGATTGCGGGAAGTAAATCCTACCACAGGCACTGCGAGCAGTTCAGACGCCTTTCGATGTACTCGATTAATCTAATAAATAGCGGAGAAGACGTATGAAGCGAACGGCCAGGGGCCGTCTTTACAAAATAGCGAGCGCATGTTTCATTCGCTCGCTCAGACATAGAGGCGTCAAGAGACCGCAAAGAGCAAGCGCTCAATTTAAATAGCCGGCCCCTTTTTCTGACCGACTGTTCACAAATAGCGTCTGGCTCTGAATCAGGCCCTGATTCAGCAAGGATTGCTTGCACGCCCATGCAATGACGTTGAAACGCACTGGCACACCTGTGTTTCCCCGACCCCGTCACCACCCAGAAACTGCACTTCCTGTCAATCACTCTGCCATGGGTTTGCGTAGTCTCCGCTAACGCAGTTCTGAGCACAGCGTCTGGCTCGCTTATGCGCACTGCGATGCATGCGCAGTGCGAACTGACCAATTGCGTGCTTATTAGCAACTTCGTTCCTTGCTGAATAAGGCCCTATATTCCAATGTGTGACTAACCAGCCAGGAACACCCTCAAGTCCCACTCCTGCTATATGTATTCTGGTGTAAGCTTTTTGGCCTTCCCTGCGTAACCAGCTAAACTTGCAGAAATGTCAGCGATTGAGGTCACAAAACCGTATTTGCGTCACACTTTTGTCGGTTTCTAAAGTACATTATGTGTGATTGGGGCTGATTTACGGACCATAATAAAAACAAGAAAAAGCCTTTTCTGATTGGCTGCAAGATTGAGGATGAACTTACAACCGCAAAATAAAGTTATCTTAGGGAACCTTAGAAGAACACTTTTGCCATATAACTTGTAAGTACGTTGTCTGTGGAATTTTTTTTAAAGGGCGTTGACACTTTCCATTGACTTTATTTTATTTTATTTTCAAGGTCTCTTGCAACTTTTTTGATCTCTGTGCCTTCTAGCCATGTCTTTATATTTTCAGCCAGGGTTGTTTTGTTTTCTATGCCTTGCTATAACAACACAACTCTGCTGGGCATATAGTTATGCCCAAAGAATGACCATAATAGGCAATGCTGATATAAACATTTGGCTGGAAAGCACAGAAGTCAGTAAAGTGATATTGGCATAGTATCCATCATCCAGAGGATATGGTAATAGGTCACAGATGGTAATGACTGGAGCTCCTTAGTGTTACACATTTTATCTGCAGTCTTATCAGTGTATAAGTAATGTCTGACAGTTAGACGCCAATTGCAAAGTGACCTAATTATTATATCTCTCGTTCTCTCTCCCCAAATTAACCAATTTTCCTCCACCCCCAGACACTGTGACAAATGCATCAGGACCTTTGCTGGTGGAAATTGCCAAAGCACCAGGTTCCACACTAGGCATATCCCTGAGCACCGGCACTCACCGGAACAAGCAAGTCATAGTCATCGATAAAGTCAAGCCCGCCAGCGTAGTGGACAGGTGGGTGCCTGTTGATGAGGATGGGCCGTGTCTGTGTGGTCTCTCTGCCCCTTTCCTACTTCCAGCTTAATTCCTTTTGGTTTTTATATCTCATTTAAGGGGAAGATTTGATATTTGGGCACACTAGGCTCATACTTAGGGGAGCCTGGTGACGGCGGGTGACAGCTCTGCCTGCCGTACCTGCTATATTTCACTCTGTCCATCCATATTGCTAAACAGCCATTGATGCTGACCTGCGTTGTAATGCTCGGACGCCAACGGCCCGGCCCTTTATGCACTTTAGTTTTGTATTTAACTTGCCCTTGACTGTGTTTTTTTTCGTTTTTGTTTTTTTTCAGTCATGTGAAAGGTGGCTTAAAATCCTTCAACATTTAAGTTTTCTTTGTTGATATCCTTGTTTTAAAGTCTGAATTACAGCTTGGAAAATGGTGTTAGAGGGTTGACTGTGATCATCCCTTGATCTGGATACAGCTTAATTAATTTTCAGCCCCATTACGGCTGAGTCCCCTGCCCATTGGATAAATATTGTGATGTATGTGGACTACCCCCGGTTGCTATTAGAGAAGGATTGAGAAATATTAATATAAACGTTTTCTTATGTTCAATAGTTTTTAAAACAAAACTTAGATTTTTGTCACTGTACCTAATTTTCGGTTCCAAAATTCGGAGCCTGAGATGTCTTTTCTTACTCTCCGCAATGTGCATTCCTGTCCCTCCATCACGGCCCCCTAAATGTCCCTGTAGACAAAAGTGTTACTTCCATAATCGGATAGGGGTGTGGGCGTTTGATTTGGGGACATGGCGTTGGGTGGGGGAGGGTGGTGAGTGACCCATTACAATAAATGTCTTTGGAATATGGGTAGTTTGTGTCACATATAACACTGTCCCTTACAGCATTGCTTATCCCTCTAAATGTGCCCTACCTGGATTTGCCACCTCCTAGTTTTTGTTTTAGGGGTGCTTGGAGAAGTGGATGTTGGTCACGTTTACCAACCTGAGCTAAGCGCAATGGAGTATCTGTGCCCTGCAGGAATCTCCCATTCATTATTGACCAGAGAAAAATTACTTAAGGGGACCAGTAACTGATTTAACCAAATAGATCCCATCACAACATTCCAGACCCAAAGCCCTTAATATGAACCTGTGTCTGCAGCCCGCTTATCTAACATGCACAGGTGGAGCAGTGTTTATTGCGGTACACAGGGTGCTGTGCGCAAGGATTAAATTGAGACTCGACGTTAACTGGGCATCCATCATATTATCATTTACTTATGGAGGATCCAGAATATTGGTGTGAGCTTCTGAAAACCTATGCTGTAGTGACTCTTGCTGCAATAAACTCTACTCCATGTGTAGCAATTAGTAGGGGGACAGTGATGGCTTTGGTGGGCCTAATTAGGTAGCGATAGATCTGATATATTAGTAATATAAACCACAGTCTGTTATTAATGCGGTAAATTGCAATATATATATAATATTTTATTTTTAAAGTCCTCTCTCCTTTACCCTCTACAAATATTGTGTCCTGAGTTGTGTAACTCTTGGGTGCCGTGGTCACACCTTCCTTCCCTTTTCAGGTGCGGGGCCTTGCACCCCGGTGACCACATCCTCTCCATCGATGGCACCAGTACAGAGCATTGCTCAGTGATGGAAGCGACACAACTGCTCGCCAGCACCACGGAGAATGTGAAACTGGAGATCCTGCCGGCACATCACAGCAGGCTCTCCCTGAGGCCGCCAGAGACTGGTCAGTGAATGTACAGGTTACTCCCTGGGGGCTCTCCAGCGGGGAGCGGGTCTAGGTGAGGGGTCAGAGACAGCTGCCTTGCAGTCAGTCCGCAGAGGAGAAACCGCTCTTTTCATCCAGAGTCTCTCATCCGTGAAGGGCTGCAATCCGGCAGGGCAAGGTCGGAGCATTTAGTAATATGTAGGGGGGGCGGGTTTATCCCAGGCAGACTATTTTGTAGCTCTGGCAGCCTGCAAAGGAACTAGTCATAGAAAGGTTCCTCTGGTGTCCTCCAACTGCAGGGTTTTGCAGGTTACAGCGGCAGCCATCTTAACTTTGAAAAAGTGATTCAATTAAGTAAACAGAAGTAACTTTCTGTGCACAGGACCGCCATCATGGGGGGGAGCAATAATGCATAGGGCCCTCTCCTTCAGGTATCCGGGAGATAACCATGCACACTGCTCCCGCTCCTTTCTGTCTTCTGGAGGGATTTGCCAGTAGTAATCGGGTTGTGGCAGGGGGCTCAGTCCTGTAAGGGAGAGGAAGCCTCGCAATAAAGGTTGTGTGGCCATGTCCCCATCAGCACATAGAGCCATCCCTGCCTACATATACAGACCTAAAGTTATACATAATAAAAAGAAGAATGAGGACCCCCATTATAAACTGCTAGGGCCCCTCGTGCTGTAATGCTCGCTGGGCCTAGGCCTGTGTGCGGGTCTGTATATGGTACTGCTGATGAGACCGATCATCTGTAGCAACCAATCACGCCTGCTTTCATTGTGTCACTAGCAGGGGGCTAATGAATATTATTACATGATATAGGGGTTTATGTATGGAGATATGGACCAGTGGGAAAAGTTGCCCATTTTTTGTCCACTATCGGTACATGACATAATGGGTACAGCTCTAAAACAATGACATGCATACAGACCTATGATTGATTCAGTTATACAATTACCCTGGCCGACAGTCAGCTGTGTGTTTCTCATACTAAGGGGTCTATTTACTAAGCAGTGTTAGGAGACAGAGTGAAAAGTGATAAAGTACCAGCCAATCAGCTCCCAACTGTCATCTCACAGTCTGTGTTTGAAAAATGACAGTTGGGAGCTGATTGGCTGGCACCCTATCACTTTCTTATCACTTTTCACTCTGTCTCCTAACACTGCTTAGTAAATAGACCCCTAAATATTACTGCTGCATTGTATATATAAGATATGATGATTGCATGTATGACCTGTGCATTTGCTTTCAGTCACGGAGCATGTACCCAGTTACTGTGCTCTTTGTCTTGCAGTTAAGGTGCAGAAGAGCGAGCACCATCATTGCTGGGACCCCTGCGTCAGCTATTGTCACACACACCACCCCGGGCACTGCAAGACCCCCACCTGGAACCCAAGTTCTAGCCAGGAGTACTGTAAATGTACGTGCACCGCTAACACGCTCATCCCAAGCCTCCGGCCCATCCTGTCGCTCCCTACTGTTCTGCACTATGTTATTATATTATTATTGTGCTATCCGATCACCCGGCGTTACATGGGAATGTACATTCGCATCGCTCCTTAGATCTCACCATGTAAACTCACTGTGACACACGGACTACAGGGCCTGATTCAGAGCCGGACGCTATTTGCGCTCGGTCGTTCAGAAAAAGGGGCCGGATATTTAAATTGTGCGCTCGCTCTTTGCGGACTGTTGGCCCTCTATGTCTGAGCGAGCGAACGAAACATGCGCTCGCTATTTTGTAAAGACGCCCCCTGGCCGCTCGCATCATACGTCATCTCCGCTATTTATTTGATTAATCGAGTACATCGAAAGGCGTCTGAACTGCTCGCAGTGCTTGTGGTAGGTTTATCCTAACCGCAATCATGCGAACAGTTCAGGCTAAGAGACAACCAAGTGACGTGGCCAATGACGCTGCTTTGTTAATTATGCACACCCTTAAACGCCCGTTTTGACCGTTTGGCACGCCTGCGTTCGGATCACCACTCCCCGTTTTCAAGCACCTTCCCCTGTTACCACCCACACACTCCTCATCCTGTCACTCAAATTAGCAGGCACTCGCTATTTGGCGAGCGCTCGATTTCCGATCGCACTGACTGCTTGGCGCATGCTCATTACGACCCTTATGCATGCGCAGATGTGCGAACATCGCTCGGAGCGAACGAGTGGCCGCTTAAGAGCGGCTCTGAATCAGGCCCACAGTCCTTTCCCTCCAAAGCTAATGAATCTACGGGTGTATATTTGGGACTACCCTGAATGATCTCCTCTATTTCGGAGAGCTGCGAGGCTGCTCCCATTGGGATTACTGCAGCCCACTATGTACAGAAATAGCACATGCCAACACGTGTACTCATCGTTTGTGGAATAGTACAGTGTCAGCCCCAGATATAAATAGGACCCATGTTCCCTTGTACTTAATATTAGCATCACTGGAAATGTGTAAACACTGGTCAGCCGCTCAGTAATAGGGTTATGTAGAGTTACGTTGTGCTTATACCGGGGGCGCTGTCACTGTGTGTTATTGGCTTTTTGATCCTATAATGTCGCTACTTCCCTGGCAGTTGCCCCATAGAGCCAGCGGCATTGTATGTAAATGAGGAGGCAGATGCTGTGCTTTGGACACCTCCCAAATCTAGGTAGGGCTCCTCCCCTTTAATTATGCTGGGGTTTTCAGATGTCGGGGGCGTGGCCATGGCACCACCCCTTCCTGGGTGGGAATGTCTCAAAAATCGTGACGTCCCACCTATCCGGTATCGGCTGGTAGGCAAAATACAGGACACCTGGAGCAAAAAAACTAAACAAAATGGCCGACAACCCCTCTAATATTCACATTCCTTCCCCTAATGAATAAAAAGACCATCTCCACTGTATGTGGGCGAGAGATGTTCTTTAGGGGGAGATGAATCAGACCTTGGAAATAGATGAAGGGGAGAGAGAGACACCAACCAATCAGCTCCTAACGGTCATTTTACAGGTGTTTGAAACATGACCGTTAGGAGCTGGTTGGTTGGTACATTGGACCTGATTCAGACCCGCTCGCACCCTGCGTATGCAAATTCTGCTTAGTGACGGCATGGCAGGCGCTCGCTCGGAAAGGCATAAGCACGCCCACTTTGTGCGATTACTTTGTGTGTATAGACGCCCTTTAGCTTATGTAGAGACCCCCACTAGCGCACATCATCTCCATGAAGTGTATTAAAACATTGGTACATCGAGGACAATCGGAAGCGTTTGCAGTGCTTGTGGTTGCCTTACCCTACCGCAAGCACTGCAGTGTAAAAAACAGGCAGGTGACATGTACTATGACGCTGGCTGTTAATTATGCACGCCTCTGAAACGGCGCCTGCGTTCTCACCTCCACTCCCCTGTTATTAGTGTCCTGCCCCTGTTGCCACCCACAAACGGCCTCTCCTGTCACTCATTTCACTGGGCTGTCTTTGTTTAGCGAGCAAGCGGATTCCGATCGCTCAGAGGAGTTCGCGCATGCGCGGAACGAAGCGTGCACACGCGTAGTTGCTTAACATCGGTCACGTACGAGCGAGCGGGTCTGTATCGGGTCCATCATCTCTCCAAGGTTTGATACCTCTCCCTAAGAAAAAATTACGCCTTTTTATATTCTACAGCTGCTTTGAAAAACACCTAGGTACAAGTTATTCAGCACAACAATCTGTATTTCTCCTCATAGTGACATGTTGTTATTAATGGGAGTAGAAGCTGCCATCTTGCTTTGCTCACGGCAACCAATCGGATTGTAATTTTGTTTTTGGTTTTTTTTTTCAGTTGAAAAATAATAGATAGTAAATAGCTGGTTATATTTCATTTTACAGTTAAATATTTAACATTCTTGAATGTTTTCAGATGAGGGGATTGTTCAGTGCGCTGCCTCATTAACGGTGAGGCAGAAATCTGTGCCAGGAAACGGCATTGCCTAGTGGTGCCCTCCTGGCACTAACAGGTTAATGCTACATCTGCCGCTTCCCCCCATAAGCAGACACATGGATACAGATTAGCCGACAGCACTCTGCCATGCTTGTATGAAGATAGATGGGCGTCTGCAGTAGAGTGTAGGAAACCCGACAGATGCCAGGAACTAATTACAGAACATCAATATCTTACGGGATCTTGGACATTAATGAGAGCGCACATGCAGGACGGGGCAGCGGATAGCCATTGTTTATCACCTGTGAGGGACAAATAGAATAAATACAATAATGATGGGATGTCGATAAAAGCACTATGTAGATTAATGGCGCTTTTTGAAGTAAAAATATCTGGTGCCCTTCTCCAGTCATCAGACCAGATAGGCGGGATTCAATCTTATTTATACAAGGCATGCTGGAACTTGTAGTGCACAATATGTGCAATCTCCTTTTTTCATGTATTTTTTTATTACGTGTTTTCATTATTTTAATTCCTTTTGGTAGGGGCGGGGGATAATTACATAGAGAATAGGGGGCTGCATTTAGGTTCCTTTTTAATTTTTTTTAATACAATTAGTTTATTTCTCAGTTTCCCATGAGTTGTTGGCGGCCAGACCTAGTCACGCACACTGCGCATTCACTTTATACCGGAACATGGGTTTTCTAACACCAATGCTATAAAAACATTAAAATATACAACCGCAATAACAATAGCCCTAAAATGTCCTTGCTCTCACGTTTCCACCATGTGTGATTTCAGGCGTGTCTGTAAAAGTAGGGATTTGCACCCTCGTACCCCCACGCTCTTATGCAGGGGTAATTCAAAGGGCAGGTAAGTGGGCATACACCTTGGATTACACTTGGCGAATACATTGATACACTTACACCAACGAAACCGCGGGGAATGTATAAACCGGACGAGTAAATAAATCTCATCCTGATTGTTCAAATAGAAATTAGAAGACATACGTGTCTAATGACCACAGAGCATGTTGGGCACAGCTCCTTCCGTTTACAGAGTGTGGTAATGCCCCTAATCAACTAAACTGTTCCTATGTAAAAGTGTGTGTATATATAATATAATATATATTTATACATAAAAGTACCGTTTCCCTTTCATGTCATCTACAGCTTTGGTCACCACGAACTTCTCTTCCTCATCGTCAGCGGGAACCCCTGGGTTTAGTAGCAGCCAAAATTCCAATACCCTCCCCCGCTCGGCACACCAGATGAGCCCAAGGACCACCCTGACCAGGAGGCGTCAGCGGAAAAAGGACCATAAGAGCTCTTGTAAGGGGTCTCCCGAATCGGCCTTCACGCAGGTTTTAGAATCTTCAGTTACATGTTGTACAATTGCATTGATGGTGCCTGTTACTATAAACAGAATCTATAGGAGGATGCCAGTCAGAGACGTTTTGTCTGGGTATAATGTGGCTTTTTCCTACGCTGGCTGTAAGAACTACAGTATAAATCCAGTCTGGATAGAGTGCAGCTACCTAGTGACTTAACCCGCTGTGGCCTCTTGTCTCTTCCCAGTGTCCCTGGCTTCCAGCACTGTGGGTCCTGGGGGGCAGATCATACACACGGAGAGCACGGAGATTGTCCTGCGTGGAGACCCATTAAACGGCTTCGGCATTCAGCTGCAAGGAGGGATATTTGCTACAGAGACCCTGTCTTCCCCTCCACTAATCCGTTTCATTGAGCCAGACAGCCCTGCTGAGAGGTGAGCCGCGCTGTGTAAAAATAAAACGTGCGCGAATGGTGTCTGCCTGCCCTTCCGATTACTTCACAGGCGTACGCTTCCGAGCTGCCAGTTGGATTAAGGTTCAGCATGATACACTTGCTAATTAATCCAGAGGCGTTTTATTCAACACATGGCAACTTTGTAAGGATGGTGACCTACATATATATTTAATGTTGTGTAAAGTTGAGCGTTTGAAATTTATCGCTCAAAAAATTTAAAAAGTTTTTTGTTCTGGGTGCAATCTGGTAACTAGGAGCAGACGTAGGGCGGCTGGGTCAGTACGCAGTTGAACCACACACGCGTATTAACAGTATGCTGTCATTATGTTGACATGGTCTGGATGTCGACATTGTGAATGTCGATAGTCCATTTTAGGGTTAGGGCTACAGTCAGCTGATGACGCTGTTTCGACATTCTGCAGCTCACCTCCCTGGTCCGTTATTAATTTACACAATGTTCCGTTCTGACTGTATTGTATCTGTCAGGATAAGGCTGCGCAGTGCAATGGCCGCTGGACAAAGTAAACAAATTGCCCAACCAAATCTGCTGCTCACTCAGGCTAGACGTGGAAACGCACGGACCCATCCAGAGCCTCAGACTCCAAGTTCAATTTGACCACAAACGTGGGTGTCACAATCGAATCGGTTCCGGGCATTCGTTTTTATCGTGGAGCAATCGTATCACTTTTTGTCTTCTTCGTGTCCTGTTTAACGTGCTTGGGAGGGGCCAATAGCGGCCCACTTCTGATTGCACATTCCATCATGACCAATAAGGAGCCTGTCAACCGGGTCGTTACCTAGTATCAGTCATTTTGGAGCCCCTTACTGCAATATTGGGTCAGTTGTGTCTCCAGTGTTAGCCTCTGACTAGACCTCCAGTAACAACCAGATACCTGCTGTGACCCAATCACTCTCAGGAGGTGTAATACAGACTAAACAAAATACTAAGGAAAGTCATTACAAAATGATACCTGTGCGATCTGATTGACACAAAATACACCTTTGTCTGTGACTTTGCCCGACCTATTAAAATGTATTTTTATTGACTATTCTCAAGTATACAACGTTATGATGTTGCGGGTAGAGGGCGGTGGAATGTCTTTGCACCTGAAGACCATTTTCTGTATAGTACCTTGCTGTGCATGCTGGGGTTGTAGTTCTGCAAAGGTGGAGAGCATCAGATGGCATGCTTGGCACCCCGGCTGGGAAACAGAGAAGGCCTCGGGGAACGTGGGGTTGCTTTGGGCCTATTGGCCCTATAGGGTTACAGCAGCTCTAATGCAGACTGTGTCAGGATGACAGATTTTGTGCAGTGTGCGTGAAATGAACAGTAACCGCGCTTGGCGGGGACAAACTCTCCTCTCCCACAAGGACACTCGTTCTGTCTGTGCCTCCGTCCCAGGCTCTAATTGACCGCAGATTTTAATTAGCCTTTGTATCGACACCCAGGATCTGTGTCACTCTCCAGCGCTCTCCCTGCTGTCTCTGGACGTTTGTACGGCTCCAATCCAATGGCTCCCGGAGATTTACATTAAAGTGTGTTTTTGTTTCTCTGTCGCCCTCGGTAGAGGGGTCAGGACTTGGCCCCGCGGCCCGTCACCATCCTGTATTCCTGTGGAGGGTGACCCTTTATTATAATTAATTCTTCATCTGGCCCAGGGATATCAACCACCGTAGTTTAGTACCCTTTCCTGTTCTCCCTCCCACCCCCACATAACCTGCTGGGCCCAACCTGTCCTACACCAGTCCTGTTACCCTGCATTTCCTCTCACCTTGGAGCAATAATCCACATTCTTGCAGCGTACAGATTGCATGGTACACGGAGTTAGTCATTTACATGCAGAGAGGAGGTGTAGATTGAATAATGTTTTCTTTAATGAGGACGCTGTTCCCATTAAATTAATACAGTCATGGCTGTACATACACTATTGAGCTCCTAAGCTAATTTTCCTCTGATTAAATAAAAATGCGTGCAATACCTGTCCTCACCTGTTGGAACATCCGCCGGCATAATTCTTCGTCGTCTTGCCCTGGCAATGCCTTCACTTCCGGGTATCGGACCCGGCACATGAAATGCGCATTTGCGGCCATTAATAGAAGGCATAGAGATCGGCGATATCTTGAGCCGGGTAACTAATGCCGTCAATAGATAGTGTTGGTTATAGTAACCTATGGGCTACTTTACGCGAATAAGGGGTCTATTTACTAAGCAGTGTTAGGAGAGAGAGCGAAAAGTGATAAGGTGCCAGCCAATCAGCTCCCAACTGTCATTTTTCAAACACAGCCTGTGAGATGAGTTGGGAGCTGATTGGCTGGTACTTTATCACTTTTCACTCTGTCTCCTAACACTGCTTAGTAAATAGAAACCTAAATCTGGGAGAGGAATCCTCATGATGCCATGTGGTTTATTCAGCATGCAAATAATTACTTAAATCATGCAGAAACTAACGTTCCCGCTATGATTTAAGTATCCCAGCTATGCAGAACCGGCTAATGGAGAAGATAGCGCATTTATCTTTTCCATTAAAGCCCAACTCCTACAACATTGCAGTGTATAGAGCAAGTCATTGCCCTCTACAGCGCTTAACTCTTTCTGCTATTCAGGTAAAGGAAAATCCCTTAATAGCTTACCTTATATAACGCAATCTGAGAATGGCGTTCTATAGGGAAAACCCTTATTTTTTTTATTTTGGATCTTGTGCAATCAGTCCCTTCAGCCAGCTGAAGCTCCTCCCACTCTCCGCCCCTCAATCAGTAATTATACTGCCAGTGTTCCCGGCAATGTAACTACACGGTTTTGAAGAAATACAAACACACACACACACACACACACACACACTCTATGGCCCTCATTCAGAGGCGGTCGCAAGAAGCGATCGCTCTCTCTGAATGAGGGCGGCCGCTTGTTTTTTTTTTAGTGCGGCCTCCTGGTCGCTAGCTAAGCTGTGGGTTACCACCCAAAGCTTAGCGACCGAACAGGTTGATGGTCACGATGATCAAGACTATCGCGACCATCGGGTCTTGCGACGAGACCCTAAGGTTGGGTCTCGGCAACCGCAAGCCCCAGGGAGCTTCCTGCTCTGATCGAGCTGTCGATCAACATCGACAGCCTCGACAGCCGGCCCTTTTGTAGTGACCTCCAGAGAGAGAGTTTTTCTCTCTCGCTCCGGGACTTGCGCACGCACAGTGCGGCGGACCTTAACATCGACCCAGTTGCAACCGCTCAGTGCTTGCGACCGGGTCTGAATGATGTCGTGTGTGTATGTATGTATGTATGTATGTATATATAGATACATGAGAGAGATATATATATATATATATTTGTGTGCGTATAATATTATAGTTGTTCCCAGCGTTTGTCTACCTTAAATACATACTGCTCTCTCCAGTTTGTGGTGCATTGAAGTTTCCATTAAAGGTGCAACACTGCCACCTATGGGCTGGCCGAGATCACACCATATGCCCAATAGCTGTACATTAGCTAACAGGTTGTTTTTTGTTTTTTTTAATCTTAACTATATTTACAAGCTTTGGATATTAAAAGTACTTTTAGAACTATTCAAGATGTGTCATGTAACCTGAAAAGGTTTTTGTGCAAAGGTGGTGACTGTCAGTACAAAGCATACAAGTAACTTTTGCTTTTTACGGCTGACATAGTGGTTGGTTCGCATTACTGCATCACAGCCCTGAGGTTGTGAGTACAAATTCTGACTAATATACGATCTGTGTGGAGTTTGCATGTTCTCCGCATGTTAGTGTAGATTTCAGTCAGGTGCTCCGGTTTCCTCTCACACTCTTATACATAATGATAGGTTCATTGGCTTCGGACAACAAATGAACCCGTGTGTGTGTCCACGTGACGGAAAATAGATGTAGGCGCTATATGAATAACTGGTAAAAAAATGTATTTAGCTTTCAGGCTGGAGAATAACTGAAAAAGCTACAATTTGGATTAGAGACCTTTCCTGAGCTTAGACCGGAAATGACTTGTGTTTTGTGTGTGTCTACTGTTTGTGTACATAAGTGTGTGATTATATGTTTTCTTTTGTCGCTGAATTATATTTATAGATTTATTTTAAATGCCATTTGTAGTGTTGTATATCGCTTTATACAGTGCCACAAGTTGCCCTCCCCTCGCTTTGCTTAAAGCACATCCCCTCTTACCTAAAACTGGTCATACCCTAAATAGAATCTTATTCCATCCAAGCTCCTACCTGGCTGTTTCACTGGGAGTCACAGTTAACCACTCAGAATGACCCCCCTATATGTACAGCTAGGTGATGAGTCCGATGTTTCTGCGTTATAGACACACACAGGACAGAACATTCTGGTTTTCCATGAGGTTGGGGTGAGATGGCTGAGCAATCTCTATTGACCCATCCGCCTTCTGTTTATCTCCAGGTGTGGGCTGCTGCAGGTAGGGGACAGACTGCTCTCCATTAATGGGATCCTTACAGAAGACGGAACTCTAGAAGAAGCCAATCAGCTCTTGCGGGACGCGGCGTTATCCAATAAGGTGGTCCTGGAGATCGAATATGACGTTGCAGGTGAGAGATCTGTGTCCCGTCTTCTAACCGGTCCCCCATAGAGAGAACAAGGGCAGTGTCTCCAGTTATTAATTCCCAGCACAGATCTATCAGGAGCAACATTTTAGTGTGATCCGTGAAATGAGACAGATAATCAGAGTATTTACTCAGAGTACAGCAGAAGGAGTGTGGGTCTGTGTACGATGGTGTCCCGGTTCATTATCAGCCCATGTTTCATATACAGAAAAAAAAGAGCATCAACAATTTATGTAGCATTAAGGGGCATATTCAATTAGACACGATAAGTCGGAAAGGTTTCGCCTGCCGTACTTTTGGAGGCAAACATTTTTTGTGCGTGGCCCTGCTTTTCGCCCTATTTAATTCCAAAGGACTTGAAAACGGGACCCGGCAAAACTCAAACAGGCAAAAAGTGCTGTCAGATTTGGGGAAATCAGCCTGACACCCCCCAAAACATGCACTAACATTGGGGATCAATGTAGATGCCCCCGAATGCTGAAGCTATTTGGGGCACTTAAATGCTCTCAATAGCTGCTAATTAGCGTCTTTGCAGTGGTGAAGAAGAGCATTTAGCAGGTTTTTTTTGGAGAAAATAAGCAGTCCCTGCAAATTTGGGGTACATGAAAATGGGTGCAAGCATGGTTAAAAATCGCAAAAGTGAAGTTTGAAAAACCCTTAACACACCCTCAGCAAGCACCTGCAAACAAAAAAACACCTCCACCATACTTGCAGCAACCCCCCCCAAAAAAAGATTATTACGGTAGTTTTAAGTTTGTAACAAAACTTTTTACTTTTTCAAAGTAATTTTTTGAGGTGTTCTTTTAAATTTTTTTTTTTTTTAGGATTTTTTGGACGCAGTTACATTTTGGAGTCCTCTCCCAGGGGTGCAGGGTATTTTCCCCACCTTTGCACCCCAAAACTGGAATTCTGCACTTTTTCCCGCCTGCTTTCATAGGCAAATCTTTTTCGCCTATTCCAATGCATTGACTTTCCGCGGACGCGAGAAGCCTTTGGAATTGAATACGGGGATAAGTTTTCGCCTGGCGAAATGACGTCAGCGATACTTTTCCGCCGAAAACTGCTCATCGCGGCTAATTGAATATGCCCCCAAGTCGGGGAACACTAGTTCTATCATTACAAGTATTTACAACCAGTAGCCATTGTGCAGCTCCCCAGCACCTGTGGTACTACAAGTAGCAGCAAACCCCAATTGGTGCTTGCAGTATTGTCCTTTTTATTGGTCTTTGCTTGCTGTGTAAAGTATCAGTGCATGAAGCCCCTCTGTATATTGTACTGCAGTGTAGCACAGATGGCTGTCTGGGGGCTGCTGACCTACATTCCCCTCATTAATTCTCTCTCTTATCTGGTTACTCCAAGAGTCTGTGGTCCCGAGCAGTGGTACTTTCCACGTCAAACTGCCAAAGAAGAGAGGAGTGGAGCTGGGCATCACCATCAGCTGTGAGTAGGGGGATGGGCACAGCAGATGACCCCCCCCCCCCAGCGGGAGAGGGTATTATTACATAGTATATATGTGCGTACCTTCTATACTATACATTTCCTGTAGGTCACACCGTATTATACCTGTAATATATAAAAGCATAAATCTGTATGGGGACGAGTTGCCTGTGGCCGGCTTAGATAATGTATGACGGAGTGAGGTGACCGGGAAAACGTACAGGGTTTGGACATAAGGGTCCCCCAGGACCTGGTAACTTTGAGGAACTGTTGTCCTCATCTCTTTAGTGCACATTTCCTTATTATCAGCAATGGAATCCTGCAGGTTGCAACCAGTGTAATATGATTAATGATCGTAGTCCGTGTATCTAGTTCCGGTAACGTGTATTAGGAAAATAATTAGTGATCTCAATAATCTGAAATATAAATCCTCCTTTTAAACATTGATTAGTTACTAAGTTACTGCAGACATCACCATTTCCTGAAATGGCAAAAAATGGCTTTAACTTGAATTTAATATTATTTAATAAAAAAAACAATTATTTCGTCCTGTGCGTGCATTTAAGCTATTGCATTAAGGGCTGATTCACAGGTGGATGGAGATCAGCGACCGCCAATAGACGCAGACCCATCTGGGACTTTCTGCAAATGCCGCTACAACGTTTTTCCCTTGTGTACAGCTGTGCTTCCGAATGGGCAAGGACTGGAACGCCCACTGTCTAGGCACTGAAATACCGATTGGTGCGCACCATGGAAATTTGCACCAGCCTACGGCTGAGCGTTTGCGTACGCAGCCACGTGACACGGCACGCCTGCATAGCACCCATAACGTCCCCTGTAAAACGGACCAACTCTGTGCGCTAAGCCGCCTCCCAGTCACTGTCCATCACTTTTCCAAGACATTTCTGATACTGTGAGTCTTGATCGCAACAGTCTGGATTGAGCACCTCATAGGTTACATAGCGCAGCGCGGGTGAGTTCCTTTGTTGTGTTCCAGTCTTTGGACGCTGTCAACGTCTCATCAATTCCGAAACCCTTTTATCTTTAAGGCAGATGAGTTTCTCCCATATTTATGAAAGGTGAAAGATTCCTCTGTGTGATTGATTTTGTTCCAATCCAACACATGACAATTAATTAATGTTTAATCAACCAACTTCAAATCTCTAGCGTTGCCCTTTTCATAAACACGTGTGACCTCTATAGAACACGCTGCACGTGTGTACACAGACCCCGCAGCGTTGGCTAATGAGCGGGTCCCCAGCTAATTCCTTCATATTTCCCAGATATTTATGACCCACGTTTAGAAAGGATGAATTGGCCGTGTTGCTAGCAAATATTGGAAATCACTATGCATCATCTGAGTGATTAGCTTTTACTGGTGCTGACGGTGTCATAAATGCCACCATTTGTTTTTGCATTTTGGGACTGCGTATGCGGTGTGACTATTAATACACGGACCATCTCCTCAGAGAGCACCTGCAGTCTCGGGAACATTCCCCCAAACCAGCCGTCATGTGTCAGATTAGGAATCCACGGCCGCCTCCAAGCATCTCTTCCCCTCGTTAATCATCTCCAAAACGGCGCTCCCTGCAGAGACTATGCTGAATTAATGAGACATTTATTATCAGCGCGGAATCGATCTCCCATTATATTTTTTTCCTGTGTCGTTTCCTGTCCCAGTGGAAGGATACTCCCAGTGATTTATTATCACAGAGTCCCGGGGCATAGAGCCATAGTGTCTGGCGTAACCATATCCCAGCCATGCGTGGTCTTTCCTGTCCTCCGGTACAAACCAACATCAATTTAGTACATAGTATATGGTGGGGGGGAGAACAGGTGCCCCCAACATCCTATTATAATCCAGGAGAACAGTGTTTTGCCAAATATTGGTACAGAGATTCTTTAAAATGCACCTATTGTCTTCTTGAAGTGGGAGCAGCCATTTTGTGAACTTTGTCATGTGACTAGTCGTCATGTGACTAGTTCATAGGCAGTTGCCCCCGCTTGCCTGCTCTGCACCGTATTTATCATCACATATTTGTCATGGGGTAGTTTAATGGTTAGTGAGCTAATAATAGGAAGAAAGTTACCAGTATATAAAGAATATTCTGTTCAAAAACCGCAAGGCTGAGATTTGGGTGGTACGGGCCTTTTAGCTCGATTTATAGTCCGTTGTCACCTGAGGAAAATGTCCTAGTTCCCCAGAATATAATGCATTAGTATCTAATATAATAGATGTCTGAGGTATTGTATCTTTGTCTGGTCAGACACAGTCATCCTTCTAATTTGCACCAATGAACCTGAACCTTCCTGTCTGGTGAACTAGATATAAATAACCGCAGAGTTTATCTAACAGGGAATCTCCTTTATGGGACTTGTGGAAAAGGCTGCGTCTGTTCTTATCCCAGTAATACAGATGTGTCCACATGCATCTTACTTCCGCGTGCGTTGAACGGCCTTTCTAGTTGCGCCATGGTGTGACTCGGTAGCGCCGAGCGTCTTTGTGCAAACTTTTTATTTTCAAATGCGTCTTATTTGCGAATATGCATAAGAAAGCCGCTGACAGGAACGTAGCATTTCGCTTGCAGATACAGCCGCAGTTGCGCACAGAATATAGACATGCCGCATATCCTTTAATCAGCAGAAGCTGCTTGTGGGTCCTATTCTCATTGCGTTGCGAATACTGCGCATTTGAAGGGAAAAGTGCACCAAATGACGCTTGCCACTGCCAAGTCACACGGCGCTCACACGTAATGTTTAACGCGACTTGTAGCGCACGGAGGTAAGCTGTATGTGGACACATCTGTACTTTTATTATGGCCTTCCGCCATCAGCAGCGTGACAGACGTGTTTAGGGATAATACATGGGTGATGGCGCACGGTGCAGCCGATACATGTAATATAGATAAAACCTGCAAGGTCTCGGTACACATAATATAAGTAGGGTAGGGACGGGGAGGAGAAGCATTTGCAGATTTATTGGTTTGGGTGAAGGAAGGAACCATATAATTGGCAGCTGTAGATTTATCTCTATATATTGGTGACCCTGTTGAAGTGCGCGTGCCTATTGCAGTAACCTGAGGCTGGGGTATATGTCATGGATGTTTATTGCCAAGCAGCCGATATAGGGGAGAAGAAATGTGGCTGGGGAGGACGCCATACGTGGTACATTATCAGCCCCCTTAGAAAAGTGTTATTGGCTCCAGTATCTAGGGTAGTGGTTCCCAAACTGTGCGCCGTGGCACCCTGGGGTGCCTCGGGACACTTGCAGGGGAGCATTAGGTTGGTGGTGCAGCACCAGTTCAAATTCTTTATGGTCAATGTAATAGAAATATGTGCACAAACCTGTCCACCTAAGCACAATTTACTTCACTGTACTACTTGACTATATTTTTTTCGGAATATCTCAATAACAAATTTTTGGCTTAGGGGTGCCGTGAAAACACTGCCGATACACTAGGGCACCGTGGTTCAAAAAAGTTTGGGAACCACTGATCTAGGGTCATCAGGACTGTCATTAATGGACTTTTGTGAATAGGGGTTAGATACCTTTGCAGTGGTGACACCTGCACCTATATATTACTATATACAGATTGAGTCTCCCATATCTGAAATGTTTGGGACCAGAAGTATTTTCGGATTTTTCCGTAGTTTGGAATATTTGCATAACATAATGAGATATATTGGGGATGGGACCAAAGTCTAAACACAGGATGCTTTTATAGTCATATACACCTTATACACACAGCCTGCAGCTCATTCTATACACCTTATACACACAGCCTGCAGCTCATTCTATACACCTTATACACACAGCCTGCAGCTCATTCTATACACCTTATACACACACAGCCTGCGGCTCATTCTATACACCTTATACACACACAGCCTGCAGCTCATTCTATACACCTTATACACACACAGCCTGCAGCTCATTCTATATACCTTATACACACAGCCTGCAGGTCATTCTATACACCTTATACACACACAGCCTGCAGGTCATTCTATACACCTTATACACACACAGCCTGCAGGTCATTCTATACACCTTATACACACACAGCCTGCAGCTCATTATATACACCTTATACACACAGCCTGCAGCTCATTCTATACACCTTATACACACAGCCTGCAGCTCATTCTATACACCTTATACACACACACAGCCTGCAGGTCATTCTATACACCTTATACACACAGCCTGCAGGTCATTCTATACACCTTATACACATACAGCCTGCAGGTCATTTTATACATTATATTAATAATTTTGTGTATCAAATTAAGTTTGTGTACATTGAACCATCAGAAAGCAAAGGTGTCACTATCTCATTATGTTAGGCACTAGGGGGAGGGATAGGTGGCGGGGAGGGTTAGTTTAGGCTGCAGGGTTTAGGTTTACGCTGCTGGAGGTTAGGTTTTTGAGGAGAAGAGGGGAGGGTTAAGCTTCGGGGGGATGGAGGGTTAGGTTTAGGAGGAGGGGAGGGGAGGGTTAGGCTGTGGGAGGGGAGGGTTATGTTTAAGTTGTAGGGATGGAGGATTATGGTTAGGCTGCAGGAGGGAGGGTTAGGCTGCAGGAGGGAGGGTTAGGGTTAGGCTGCGGGTGAGAGGGCTAGGCTGCGGGAGAGGGTTAGGGTTGGGTTAGGGTTAGGCTGTGGTAAGGGAGGGTTAGGCTGCGGCAGAGGGTTAGGGTTAGGCTGCGGTAAGGGAGGGTTAGGGTTAGGCTGCGGTAAGGGAGGGTTAGGGTTAGGCGGCGGGAAGGGAGGGTTAGGCTTAGACACTAGGGGGAGGGTTAGGGTTAGGCTGCGGGGTTAGAGGGTTAGGGTTGGGCTGCTGGTGGGAGGATTAGGGTTAGGCTGCAGGGAGGGTTAGGTTTAAGGGTAGGGTTAGGATACCCTGACCGCCGGGATCACATATATATATATATATATATATATATATATATATATATATATATATATATATATATATTAGGTGTGAGCGGATTCGGTTCTACTCTGTTCTGTTTGGTTTTTTAAACCGTATCTTATTGGCTATCCGCTGTCACGAGTTTTGGATAGCCAATAAGATTCGGTTAAAAAAAACGAACGGAACCGAGTAGAACCGAATCCGCTCACCCCTAATAAATATATATATATATATAGTTATTTATTTGTGATGTAGGGGGCTATCAGCCCATGTCACTGTAAATTTCTTTAAAATAAGAAAGTAATCAGCCCATTGATAGGTGCCCATAAATGAGATCTCATAGGTTAGTAACTTGGGAAAAACCGTGACTTATTGGGGTATTCTGTAAGTTGTGCATGGTGGCGATTTTCCCACCAGTGTGTATCTGATGCACCTATAGAGACGTCATTGTGTGTTTTCTTGTACCAACAGCCAGCAGGAAACCAGGCGAGGCTTTAATTATATCTGACATCAAGAAAGGCAGCGTCGCGCACAGGTGGGCATTGTTATAGCAACTTGTTTTATTTTGTTTACCTAAGTTATCATTTATGTTGGTATTTCAGCCTGTGTAGACGATATTTCCATTATTCTTGGTAAGTAATGTCACCACTCAGTTGAAGTCTCTGGATTTCACCTTATTATATATTACTGCTGTCGCTCATCAATAAATGAAGTTAATAAATTTACTTGGAGAAATATGGTTCTTAATGTAGAATAAATGAATGCAACAAGGTTTGTCTCAGTTTCAAACAGTGCCTGACCCATAACACATTGGAGGCTGCCATGTTGTGATAGCACTGAACTTCCAGGAAACACTCAGTGGGGGCAGCCATGTTGTGGTAGTAGTGATCTCACAGGAGACTCTCAGTGGGGGCAGCCATGTTGTGGTGGTAGTGATCTCACAGGAGACCCACAGTGGGGCAGCCATTTTTGGAGCTGAAACAATATTTAATGCAGACATAGGGTTGCATGAAGTGAAGTGCAAGTTTTTAGTAAAAAAACAACTCACACCTTCTTGCGAGTTTAGACGGTGCGAGCTGGTGCCACAGCTCGCAAATGTAATAGCCTGTGAACATGTGAGTTTGAGGCTATTACACTATGTGAATTCCCTATGTAAACCAGAGATGAGCGGTTCGGATTCCGTGGAATCCGAACCGCTCCGAACATGGGGGATCCGAGTCCACCCGAACACTGTTCGGGTGTTCCCCGCCTGACTCGGATCCCCGTTCGGGGCCGAACAGCGGCCACCTGATGTCGGATTCTCACTAGAGAATCCGACATCAGGGTTCCTCGAGTGTAGGGCAGACTGCTGTGATAACGGTCTGCCCTACACAGAACAAACACACAGCCGCCAGCGGCAGCTGTGTGTTTGTTACAGCAGCCAATGAGAGTCACACAGACTCTCATTGGCTGCTGCACGGAAGGAGCCGGCTGGAGCTCACTCCGTTAATAATACTCTAGGAAGAAAAAAAAAAGACCAATTTATGTGATTTTAGCTTTTTTTTGTAAATTTTTGTAAAAAAAAAATCCAAAGCCAGACGACGAATTAGAACCAAATCCGGCAAAAATGGTCCGGCGCACATCCCTAATGTAAACTTGGACCTTTTAATGCGGGTAGCATTAAAAGGTCAGAGTTATACAGAAGCCTTCACAGATCAGTGAGATCCGTGAAGGCTTCTGTGTGTAAAAAAAAAAAGTAGTAACCATAAAATTAAAAAAATTAAATAACTTGTCCCCTCCGCCAAGCGCATAACGAGCCCTGGGCTCTGTAAAGCCTGTCCTGGTTCTAAAAAATACAGGGGAAAAATGCGTAGGGGTCCCCTGTAACTTAAGATCCAGCACTGGGCTCTGCTGAGCCGGTCCTGGTTGTGGAAATACAGGGAACAAAATGAGTAGGGGTACAATGTATTTTCCATAACCAGCACCGGACTCTTTCTAGCAGGGGTGTAATGCCACAGCCAGAGGAACCCTTTCACCGAGTCCCCTGGCCAAAGCATTACACCAGACCACGATTCAGCCCAGGCCTGAGCTAATTCTCCGGAGCCTGATGGTAACTGTAGTTCACCTGCAAAATAAATATTAAAATAACCACAACACCGTGACAGAAAAATATTAAAGCATACATGCACACTCACGCATACTTGCCTATAATCCCTGTAGCCATTTACAGCCCCTTGTCCAGTAGAATCCATGGCACCTGTAAAAAAAAAAAAAAAAAATCCATACTCCCCTATTCCTAGTGTAGATCACGTCCTTTTCAGTCCATGAAGGCATCCCAGGGGTTACAAAAAAACAAGGCACCCAAGTCCAGCACGGACAGGAGGAAGGATGTGCGTTTACACATACCTTCCTCCACACGAAGGACAGGTACCCAGGTGACTCCTGTTAGCTAAGCGTTCAGGCGGCCTGTCAAACTTACCCCCATAGACTTCAATGGTGGGGAAACTCCATAGAAGTCTATGGTGGAAACGGCTACATTGTAGCCTATGCAGTTAACCGCAAGGCGGACCTCCTATTAACTTTGCGCTTAACGTAATTTTTTTCTTTTTATTAAACGGTTTTGTTTTTTAACACAAACATTCACGGATCTATGCATGTTTCTGTGTTATTCGCACCTGCTCAGGCTGGTCTCGCTAGCCTCAAGCTGGTCTTATGTTTCCGAGTGTTCGGTCAGTAATAGTGTGTGAGTGGAACACTCTATTACATTGTCCGAATTGTATGCTCACCATGGTAAAACATCTGGATGCGAATTTTGCCGTTGCGGGGGTGTGAGAAACATGCGAGTTTGTATGTTCTCGCAGCCGATTACATTTGCAATTTAGACAAAATGTGCAAGTTTAGCACTAAACTCGCAAATTTGACTAAATCCCATTACATTTGGCCCTATAACTGTAAATAGGAACTGGTGTAGTTACCGAGTCATAATGTGTTGGTCAATAGCTTATTGAGAATTTATAGGCTACCGTCACATAGTTGGCGATTTCTCGCTAATTTTCAGGAACAACCTCGGGTTTTAAAGATTTGACGCTGAAATGTCTGTATTTATCACCGTGTGCGTGATAAAACTCTTCGCATCTATTCCTACGCTTTCAGGGCGTGATTCATTACGGATCGCAATAGGGATTACGCAAAGTTTCACTGCGATAGTATGCTAATCCATTGCGATCGCTATGCCGTCACAGAACAACATAAGGACGCCCACTTTACCATACATACATCCGTAATCCTTGCAAGACTGCGAAACAATCGGTAACATGGAGGACCATCGCAGCCTCACTTGCACAAGCTCTGACCTTACTCAGGAATTGCTAACCTCGTCGCACGCAGTGGATTTTTTATGCACGCCCATGCAACGGCGTTCAAACCCACTGGCACGCCTGCGCAACACGATACATGCGCTGTTTCGCAACAACTGCCCGATAGCATGCGTATTAGCAGTTGCGGTCCCTGCTGAATCAGGCCCTCCGTTTTTGTACGTTAACATTTTGTAGTGCTTCAATGCCAGCCGTAGCTGTATATGTACTAGGGATGTGCAGGCTCGGATAGGTTCGAGTTTGCACGTGGAGTTCGGATTTTTCCCTCCAAAAAAACGGAACTCAGAAAGAGGCAAAACGTCATCTTGCATGGACGAACATCATCATTCCTGGACAAAAGTCCAGGAATGATGATGATCGTCCGTGCAAGATGACGTTTTGCCTCTTTCTGAGTTCCGTTTTTTTGGAGGGAAAAATCCGAACTCCACGTGCAAACTCGAACCTATCTGAGCCTGCACATCCCTAATATGTACATAGCCCGTTCAACACCAAATAATCCCACAAAATGGCTGCCTCAGATGAGTCGGTGAGGAGTGCAGTGTAACGCTGTTTCCAGTCCCCAGCTGGATGCCTATTACGTCTGGGCCCATTTTACGTTACAGTCTGGCACTTAGAATAATATGACGCCTTGTTTCCCCAGAACCGGCACCTTAGAGCCAGGTGACAAACTGTTGGCCATCGACAACATCCGTCTTGACAATTGTTCAATGGAGGATGCCGTGCAGATCCTGCGGCAGTGCGAGGAGGTGGTCAAATTGAAGATACGGAAAGATGAAGACAATTCTGGTAAGAAATACTATGTTAAACATAGGACTGTAATATGTTATCCTGTTACATCGCCCCTGTGGATTTCCCTGTCAGGACTTGGTAGAACTCGGTTGTGCTGAGAAATGCTTCACTGTACTTTTATTTTATTATTTTTATTTTTTTATCTTTTTATTTAATATCCTTACTTGCCGCAGGCACAAACCCAGTCACTTTCAACATTCTGCAGGTTTCGATGCCTGTAACGTACTGTACAGCCACCAGGGGGCGCAGGTCTGATTGTCTTGGTCAGGGTGGAGGATGTAGTGTGAGACATTACTGTTGTGCTATTTGGTGGGGGGGGGGGGTATTTATTATAATAACAAAGTACATAAAAAATGCAGACCATACTCGTGCTGTACGTTGCACCCACTCCTGTGACTTGATACCAGTGCAAGCCATAAAGGCAAGATAAATAAAAAACCCAGGGGTCCCCCACAATGCACTGTTTTGTTTTCCAGATGAGCAGGAGACTACGGGTGCCATTATATATACTGTGGAGTTGAAGCGATACGGTGGACCCTTGGGGATTACGATATCTGGGACCGAAGAACCTTTCGATCCCATCGTTATCTCGGGGCTCACGAAGAGAGGGCTGGCCGAGAGGTGAGTTGTATTGCGACGCTGTTGTGTTTACAGGGTAAGTGTAATACCTGGAATAGCCAATATCCCGCAGTGCCGGGGCATGTAAGTAACCATTGTGCTATCCTCCCAGGCCGATATGTATAGATAGAAAAGTGTCCATCGCGCTGTTATGTGAGGGCGAAGCCGCCGCTGGAGAAATCGGTTTTCTTCATACGACGGCCTTTGTAATACATTTAGAGATGCGGTAATACTAATAACTCCTCTTGATACATTGACCAAAATATATTACAATCTAAATGATCAGCGACCGCTGGTAGCCATCTGTGTAGTGTAATGAGCATGAGCCAGTTATTATGAAGTGAGAAATCCCTTTGTGGGGCTCACGTTTAGAAAATAAGGATGTATTATATAAATTTAGATTAAATATAACTTTTATTCTTCCTAGTAAAAAAATGGGGTGTAAAATGGCTCTTTTGAAAAAAATGAGTCACCCCTACATTTACACACAAAAAACAAACCACATTACATGTACATAGAAAAAACATTTATCTAATAAATATTATTCTGATCATTCAAGTGGTGAAAATATATATATATATGTAATAAATATATATAATACACACACACTCTGATGCAAGTGTATTACTACAGTGAGTAAGTAGGCAGGTATCGGTATGGAATTTGAACAATGATCACATATATGCATTTATAGATAGATGTCCAGCCTACAGAGTCCCATACTATAATTGTCAGCAATTAAAGTATTTTATACATTTTTCATATTGGTGTCTGTATTCTCTGATTTCAAAAAGTTTGTTCCTACAACAGATATAAGAAATATCACTGATTAGGTGTTTTCGGGGTGAAATAATTAAGTTCCTAAAGGCTGTATTGATTGCAGACCTAAAGGAAAATCGTGTCATACTCGCACCTTGTTAGGAAAAGCGTGTATCACATTTGTTGCAATAATTCCACAATGTTTCTCCTCAAAGGTCACAACACAGCATGCCTGGTGTATTAATATAATAATGGCCGTTTCAAACAAACTTATGGTTGTTAAATACACTTAATTGTTTCCTCACATGATATGTGCCAAAATTTGTTCAAGGAAATAAGTTAGAGGTACCAATTAACCTCAATAACTCGCATTAATATACATATAATTTGTCCCATACATCAGCTAAATTGTAAATATATAGGTTTATGCAATCATCATATGGTTGGATAACCTTCCTAATTGTAATAATATTTTGCTTACATATTTCAAACAAAAATGCACATATTGGATCACAGGACGAATATATAGAGGATTAGGTGAGTACGGTATCAGTGTCCTGAACCTTTCTGCTGTCTGAGGTTATCGTGGAGCGGATCGGTTTTCGTCGCACAACGGCCTTTTTAATACATTTTAGAGATGCGGTAATACTAATAACTCCCCTTGATACATTGACCCCAATATATTACAATCTAAATGATCAGTGGCCACTGGTAGCCATCTGTGTAGTGTATGCATGAATAAGAGACGACAGCCAATATCCGTGTGCCAACAGTCAGTTATATTTCCCGGGCGCACTTTGCCGCTGAGCCTCTGCATCCACGCAGGTTCTACGCCATACAGTCTCTAACCTTGGGGCACCGCAATGCCCATTGTGCTACGTTTGCTGAGTTTAATACTTTGTTCCACTTTAAAAACGTAATTTCAACAAACATTGATGTGTAACAGGAAGGCTTTAAGAAATGATGGTGCAAACTGGATATAACATGAAGAATAATTGCAGCTGTACTGTGCTGGTCGTCAATACAGAAAAACTAGGACAAAAAAAATCAGGGGACAACATTTTTAAACCTGAAACAGACCCTGGAAGATAGGGACCGTTGGCATCTATGCAGAATTTCTGAGACTGCATATAGTGTATTAATAGGCTAGGGGCCACTAACATCACTGGGTGCTTCCTGCTAAGTGAAAAGGAATCTGGGCCACGGATGATCACTGGTGCGGTGTGGGTAATATTGGTCTCTAGTGAGCGCGGGCGTCAGAGCCCCAGCATTATGTGCAGAATGAATCTACAGAGGCAGCAATTGCAGTGGAGGGGGAGAAAATGTGTAAATCTTTGTCTGCACGGGCAGCTAAAAATACAGAAATAAGTGGTGCCCCCTAGTTCCACTGCCCCAGGCGCAGGCTATGGGACCTTTCCACAAATCCTGCCCTGGGTGCATTAATTACAGGGGTATACACCTAAACGGTACAGGTAGTCTACTACAGCGGCTGGTTTTCAGATGTCCATTGCAGTTTTACTTTTGCAGATCACCCTCTTTATTTCCTCGTTGCATTATAGGTCACAGCCTTTGTTTTACTGAACTGGGGTCGTTTTATATCAGAAACCCCCATTGAGTCAAATGGACATATTGGTGCTTTTGCATATAAAAAACTGCACTTCGTGTCTAAGTGTTCTAGGGTAAACAAATGACCTGTGGTGTAATGTAATGGGCACAAAGCAATGCCCACCCTCAATGGTCAGCAAGAATCTGTCCCAGTGCAAAGCAATCTATCGCGGTTCATATTTCTGCAGATTATCCTTCTTAAATCCGCAGGATCTCAGCACCTTTCATTGTTTTCCAGGACTGGAGCCATCCACATCGGGGACCGTATCCTAGCCATAAACAACATGAGTCTGAAGGGGAAACCACTCAGTGAGGCCATCCACCTGCTGCAGATGGCAGGAGAGACCGTGACTCTGAAAATAAAGAAGCAGGCGGAGAGTGAGTGAGAGAATGCAGACCCCTGAGGGACCACTGTACTGCTAGTACTGGGTGGGATAAATTGAAGCAAATCAATGGTATTTCTGTTGCTGGGAGTACCATCATTCAGCAGATGCTTTCCTGGTCTCCTTTCCAAGCCTTCCTTATGGTGCCCGTTTCAGTTCCTTCATGGGCGATAAAAATCTCATTCTTGCCAGGAGAGTGCACAGATAGCGGTACTCCCAGCAACAGGGATGACAATAGTAACAATTACATTACTGAAGGATGGGCTACATAATTATTATCAGGAAAAGGTGGAATATTGGCAGCTTGGAGGAGACACGGAACAAAGGTGAGGTCAGCAAAACAGTCCCGCAAGCATCTAACCATCTGTTATGGGCAGAGGTCCTATTTCTGATCAAAGGGGTTATTCCAGAAAATTGTGCGACCTTGTATAATGATCTTAATTAGGCAAAATAATTATACAATTAGTGGATATACCCTTGTAATATTGGTTCATTGAACACAAAGGTTGCCCTCACCATGTGCAGTCATTGGGTATACACTACATGTATTATACTGGCACCCAAGCCAAGCCCCTGTGTGCCAGCTGTTTATAATGTGTCTTCTACGTTGTTAGTTACTTCTGCACTTGGTGTTGCAGGGACACATTTACAGAACCTCTCGGATGGTGTAAATGAGGGGAGTGACCCGGAAGATGACCTGACCGACTCCCAGAAGACGAGCAAGTTATCAGAGATCTACTCTACAACCATCCCCAGCGTGGACAGCGCACTAGAGTCCTGGGACGGCTCTGGTATTGACACGGGATATGGAAGCCAGGGTGAGGGCTGGAAGCCATGTGGATGCCCACTCATTGTTACTCTGTAGTGGGGTGTGAGGGAGGCACACTACCTGACACTTGGTATAGTCTGAAGCACATGTTATTGTTAGAGTGCGGGGTCCTTGTCATCCACTATCTGCTGTAATTTATACCTTCACACACAAACATTTCCAGCTGCAGAATCCGTCACTGTGGAGAGCACCATGTACCCTTAATCCCGGGGGAATTTCAGTTCCGAGTCCGTATCCCCTACTGAAAGCTGACTTTGTGGCTCATGAGTGTAGTGTGGGGTTTTCAACTAGGCAAGTGACCCTATAGCCATGTAACAATGCCACAAATATAAAGCCAGAACCTATTAAAGATGAGTTCTTGGGCATTTTTTTCTAGTTAGGTATCAGGATAGGCCTAGGAACATGGTAGAGATGTACATAGCTGACAGGAGCATGGTAGAGATGTACATAGCTGACAGGAGCATGGTAGAGATGTACATAGCTGACAGGAGCGTGGTAGAGATGTACATAGCTGACAGGAGCGTGGTAGAGATGTACATAGCTGACAGGAGCGTGGTAGAGATGTACATAGCTGACAGGAGCGTGGTAGAGATGTACATAGCTGACAGGAGCGTGGTAGAGATGTACATAGCTGACAGGAGCATGGTAGGGATGTACATAGCTGACTGGAGCATGGTAGAGATGTACGTAGCTGACTGGAGCATGGTAGAGATGTACGTAGCTGACAGGAGCGTGGTAGAGATGTACGTAGCTGACAGGAGCGTGGTAGAGATGTACATGGCTGACAGGAGCATGGTAGAGATGTACATGGCTGACAGGAGCATGGTAGAGATGTACGTAGCTGACACGAGCAGGGTAGGTAGGTACGTAGCTGCCACGAGCGTGGTAGGTCGGTATGTAGCTGACTGGAGAGTGGTAGGTAGGTTCGTAGCTGACAGGAGCATGGTAGGTAGGTACGTAGCTGACAGGAGAGTTGTAGGTCGGTTCGTAGCTGACAGGAGCATGGTAGGTACGTAGCTGACTGGAGAGTGGTAGGTAGGTTCGTAGCTGACTGGAGAGTGGTAGGTAGGTACGTAGCTGACTGGAGAGTGGTAAGTAGATATGTAGCTGACTGGTGTGTGGTAAGTAGGTATATAGCTGGTTGGTGTGCGGTAGGATAATGTGTATATAATAGCTGACAAGAATGTGGTAGATCGAGATATGTATGGTGTGGTAGGTAGGTATATAACTGACAGGAGTGTGGTAGGTAGGTATATAGCTGACAGGAGGGTGGTAGGTATATAGCTGACAGGAGGGTGGTTGGTAGGTAGGTACATTGGTGACAGGAGTGTGGTAGGTATATAGTGGACAGTAGTGTGGTAGATATATAGCGGACAGTAGTGTGCTAGGTATATAGCGGACAGTAGTGTGGTAGGTAGGTACATAAGTGACAGTAAGATGGTAGGTATATAGCTGACAGGAGGGTGGTAGGTAGGTGTATAGCTGACAGGAGTGTGATAGGTAGGTATATAGCTGACAGTAGTGTGGTAGGTAGGTACATAAGTGACAGGAAGATGGTAGATATATAGCTGACAGTAGTGTGGTAGGTAGGTATATAGCTGACAGTAGTGTGGTAGGTTGGTATATAGCTGACAGGGTGGTAGGTTGGTATATAGCTGACAGGAGGGTGGTAGGTAGGTGTATTGCTGACAGTAGGGTGGTAGGTAGGAAGGTATATAGCTGACAGGAGGGTGGTAGGTTGGTATATAGCTGACAGGAGGGTGGTAGGTGTATAGCTGACAGGAGGGTGGTAGGTAGGTGTATAGCTGACAGGAGGGTGGTAGGTAGGTATATAGCTGACAGGAGGGTGGTAGGTAGGTGTATAGCTGACAGGAGGGTGGTAGGTAGGTAGGTATATAGCTGACAGGAGGGTGGTAGGTAGGTAGGTGTATAGCTGACAGGAGGGTGGTAGGTAGGTATATAGCTGACAGGAGGGTGGTAGGTAGGTATATAGCTGACAGGAGGGTGGTAGGTAGGTAGGTGTATAGCTGACAGGAGGGTGGTAGGTAGGTGTATAGCTGACAGGAGGGTGGTAGGTAGGTGTATAGCTGACAGGAGGGTGGTAGGTAGGTATATAGCTGACAGGGTGGTAGGTTGGTATATAGCTGACAGGAGGGTGGTAGGTAGGTATATAGCTGACAGGAGGGTGGTAGGTAGGTATATAGCTGACAGGAGGGTGGTAGGTAGGTATATAGCTGACAGGAGGGTGGTAGGTAGGTATATAGCTGACAGTAGTGTGGTAGGTAGGTACATAAGTGACAGGAAGATGGTAGATATATAGCTGACAGTAGTGTGGTAGGTAGGTATATAGCTGACAGTAGTGTGGTAGGTTGGTATATAGCTGACAGGGTGGTAGGTAGGTAGGTATATAGCTGACAGGAGGGTGGTAGGTAGGTATATAGCTGACAGGAGGGTGGTAGGTTGGTATATAGCTGACAGGGTGGTAGGTAGGTAGGTATATAGCTGACAGGAGGGTGGTAGGTAGGTATATAGCTGACAGGAGGGTGGTAGGTAGGTACATGGCTGCAGAATACATGATGGTTTGGGCCTCTTTCATGCCTCCATGTGTAAACACACAATAATGGCTCCCTCAGTACCCACTATGCCCTAGGTGGGAGTCTTGGGGCCTGATTCACTACGGGTCGCTATTCTGCTTATACGCACGTCACTACGTTGCTAACATCAGCGGTGCTATTTAAATATTTGTCTTCGCATTGCGATCGCAGCCTGACACGCCCACTTCCTCTTACTCACATCCGTGTACTATAACAACATAGAGAAACAATCGGTAACATCGGACAGTTAGGGAAGCCCAGACCTCGCTTACTTCAGTGCAGGCTGAGACCTCAGGCGGCGTGTGGTATCGCAGTGGATAATTTATGCACGCCCATGCAACGGCGCGTTCGCCTGACCACCCCACGGCGCCCGTCACTTCCTGTCAATCACTCTGCCATGGGTCTGCGTATCCTTTGCGATCGCAGTCCCGAGTGCAGCGGCTAGTTCGCACATGTACAGTACGCAACAATTGACCGATTGCGTGCGTATAAGCGACTGCGTTCCCTGCTGAATCAGGCCCTTGCTTGCCGATGACCTGCGCAGGGCGCACACAGCAGAGTCTGGTGTCTGACTGGCAGCATTTCTCCCTGTCAGGTAACTATATGCACCAGGCTGTAGGCATCTCGCTGCACCCACACGAATGGAGAACCAGCCGGCAGAAGATGAACACCCCACCGGCAGAGCACAGGAAGAGTTACCCCTTCTTGGATGGAAGCTTCAATGAGGAGGAGTGGGACAAGCCAGCCCGGTATGTGACTGAGTATAAGGCTGTTACATCCAAAAATTCAAGGTTAATCTGCCGTCCGTTCAGATGGACACATGAAAACCTTACATGTATATTTCTACATCGTATGTATCCTTTGCTGTGTTTATGTAGACTTGCATGTTAGGCTTAGTTACCTATTAAGGGATGTATACATAAATATTTTTCTATGATTATCTATGGTCTGTCATTGTGCTACATAGTAGCTCACCATCCAGTACAGGTGTCATTGTTTGACTTCTATTCTCCATTAACCCCTTTATCGCTTTAGAGCTTTTCTCACAATATATAGTAGCCTGTGGGTGCTCACTAATGACAAGACGTGAGCACGGCATGGGGTGGGTTATGAGGTCAGAGAGGGAGGTGGGGAGGGGGTGAAGCCATGTCCAAAAATGACAAACCAGCAGAGGAGTTTGCTCGTAGACTACACAGATACCTGGAACTACCGTATGTCTATATGCGTGTTTGCTTTCAAAGTTCTCCATCTAAAATAATTTAATTTTTTTTTACTTGTCCCCGCTACCTTGCAGAGATTTGTTTGTTTAAATCAGTGATTCCCAAACTGTGTGCCGAGGTCCCCTGGTGTGCCGCCGCGGCCGGTGACCCAAAGAGGGCCGGCCAGTGACCCAAAGAGGGCCGGCCAGTGACCCAAAGAGGGCCGGCCAATGTATTTTTTTTTGTGTAAAATATTGATTTAAATTTTTTCTTTTTTTTGCACGCATGGGAAAGGGGTGGGGGGGAAGGGTTGTGATGAGTGGGGGGAGAGCTGTCACTGTAAAACAGGCAGTGAATTAGTGAATGGTGAGGCTGCATGTTGCTGAATGGGGTCATACAGCGCGGTGCGTAGTGGGAGAAAGTGTCAGATCTGATCTGAGGCGCAGTGCAGCAGAACGGCGCTGACCATCACAACTAAAGGTAAGAAAGGCGGGATAAAGGGGGAGGGACATGGAGGGGGCACAGGGGGAGAGACATGGAGGGGGCACAGGGAGAGAGACATGGAGGGGGCACAGGGAGAGAGTCATGGCGGGGGCACAGGGGGAGGGACATGGCGGGGGCACAGGGGGAGGGACATGGAGGGGGCACAGGGAGTGAGACATGGCGGGGGCACAGGGAGAGAGTCATGGCGGGGGCACGGGGAGGGACATGGCGGGGGCACAGGGGGAGGGACATGGCAGGGGCACGGGGAGAGGCGTGGAGGGGGCACAGGGGGAGAGGCGTGGAGGGGGCACGGGGAGAGACGTGGAGGGGGCACAGGGGAGAGACGTGGAGGTTAATGGGTAAGAATAGCGGTTTTTCTCTTTTTTTTTTTTCCTCCTTTTATACTTATGTAATTATGTTGACTCAACTACTTAAAAACCGGGACTGCTCGGTAATTATCTCGGCTTAGGGGCGACTGCTCGGTAATTATCTCGGCTTAGGGGCGACTGCTCGGTAATTATCTCGGCTTAGGGGCGACTGCTCGGTAATTATCTCGGCTTAGGGGCGACTGCTCGGTAATTATCTCGGCTTAGGGGCGACTGCTCTGTAATTATCTCGGCTTAGGGGCGACTGCTCGGTAATTATCTCGGCTTAGGGGCGACTGCTCGGTAATTATCTCGGCTTGGGGGTGACTGCTCGGTAATTATCTCGGCTTAGGGGTGCCTTGAAGAAAATCTGGAGACCCTAAGGGTGCCTCAAACTGGGAAAGTTTAGGAACTACTGGTATAAACTATTAACGGCAGCAGCCCCCTCACCCTGTGAGCGTTACACCTGCACGATGGGTGGTGCTGGGTGTAAGCTGCTGTACATAAAGCGTATGGCGGCGTACCCTGGCCCCCCACCTGCCCATCTGTGTGACCCCATGTTGTGCCGTTGGTCCTGTACGGTGTCCATCGCTCCTGATAGGTGTCTGTGATGACCCGCAGCTGTGGGAGCGCCATTAGGGGCGAGTTCTTCCCAACTGTGCTGCCCCTGTTATAGCGGCAGGATATAAAAAAGATAACCATATACTGTACATCTACTTTTAGTTGGAATTATCTTTTTAACTGACCTACAAGTTAGTGGGATTGGTTGAAATAAGTTTTAATTTATGTGAAACACCTGCTTTAAAATGTCAACTAAAAAAACGTAAGAACAGTGTTGGATAATGATACATTTGGTGTTACCGCTAACGCCACATTCACCATCATGGACGCCTGTTGTGTATTTTTGTTTTTTCCATTTGATGCTGTGATTGTCCCCAGAGAACCTGGAGGTCTTCTCCTTTCATCATTGTCTCACCTCGCCTGTTCTCCTCTCTGTGTTCTCTCTCTCTCTCTCCAGGTGTTCTATGTCTCAGCTGTGAGCTGTTCCCTATCATCCCTACTGTGTACTACTACTAACACCGCACGGGGCCTCCTGTGTTTTTCCTACCCCCCCCCCCCCCATACGGTCACCCATTTTTTGTTTCCGCACCTCTGTCCTCACCTGCATGTCCTCACATCCAGCCTCCTCCTCACCATCTCACCATAACCTTTTAGTTGGAGAACTGTCTGGTGAGTGCTTTGACTTGTCGCCATGAGCGGACGTCGCAAAACTATCATGATTTGTGCATTTGTGTGAGAAGACTCCCTGAGAGTTTGGTGGCGGGAAGATGAGGACTCATCATGTTTGGTTCAACAGATACCCCAGCCAACCCAACGGCCTAGAGACCGAACACGATGATGGTTTCTGGCGCGTTTTCGGAGAGGCTCTGGAAGACCTGGAGACCTGTGGTCAGTCTGAGCTTCTGCGGGAGATTGAGGTGAATGTTACTCACAGGACCATAAGGGCTAACTAACAAATGTGTGTTTTTGGTAACTATTTGTATCTCATTTTGTTTTATGTTAAAATTAATGAGCATTTAAAGTTTGAATTACTATATTTCTCGCTTCCTAACCTGCTCCAATCTCTTGTAACTTAGATGTCTATGTACTAAGCCTTGGATGGAGATAAAGAATTGGCTCCTTCCTGTCATCTTTCAAAAACAGCCAGTAAAGTGACAGGAGCTGATTGGGTGGTATTTAATATCCGTACAATTTCTCTCTCTCTCCAAGGCTTAGTACATAGACCCCTGGGTTTCCCAATAAAGTACGGCAGTAAGTATAGAGGGAAATGCTAGCGATGTACAGCCTTGATTACAGGAATAGCGTCCAGTTTGTCTTCTGTACATCCAGCTGAGAACCGGATGGGAAATTGGAGAGCAACCCCCCCCTACCAGTGCCATCTATGGTGCGCTGGATTCAGACAGTTATCTGGAAACTGGGGATACGGCCTGGAGAGGACAGATGTTGTTGGGGAGAAAAAATTAAATATTATATTTTATTTAACAGTTAAGAATCTGTAATAAAATGTTTATATATAAAGCTGCATATACACACCATGATTTTGTTACCAACGATTTTATGAACGATTTTTTGTCAGATTTTTTAAAGTGTAATGAACGATTTTTTTGAACTACAGACGATTTTTGCATATTCCCTTAATGAAAATCGTTGAGTTGGTCAGTCTGACTGAACTACAAACGTGAATGCGCATGAACGATAATCGTTCATCGTTTTAACTCAGAAAGTGAACGATTTTTACAACGATTGAACGATAAACGATATCGTTAACGATAATCATTCAAAAAATTGTTGTGTGTGTATTCACCTTTAGTACTTACGGAAAGCAAAACATTTTGTACTGCCCATTAGGCCATGATGCCCTTTATGGATTTGCAGATGGGTGACACAACTGCCAAAATTGCCACTATCTCAACTGTTCCCAGTTTTGCAATTCAGTAGTATAGAAATATTTCTTCCGCCGTATTGGATTCTAGAATTGAGGTGACGGGAGAGGGGTTTCCCTGTTTTACGGGTAGGCGGGCAGCCCTCTCCTTCCAGTGACTGATGGTAAGGTTGGAGGCTTTAATCATTTCACTTTGGGTCACCCAGTGTGTTGTACCCACAGGCGTCCATCATGACCGGCAGCGTGCAGAGTCTGTCTCTTGATGGCAGCAAACTGCTCCTTGAAAGTCCCAATCCAGGTGGCCGCCTACCGCACCGGAAAGGAGGATCCCACTACTCTAAGCACAGCCCCAAGAAAGAGAAGAAGCTCAGCCAGGACTCGCACATCCTGAAAGATGAAGGACAAGACGTTTCTTCCACAACCGCAGAGCTGCTCAAGGTGGGCTCCGTTACCGGCGCATGCGCCCCGCGGTCTATTCCGTGGCCCCTGGGGAATATAATCCATGACATCAAGACGAAATGCCAAATGCTTTTCCTGGTTTAGATCTGGTCAAGCTTTGACTGACTAAGGGTTTATCTACCTTCATCTCACGTTGTTTCAGGGCACCTCCATGCAATTTTTACTAAATACAATCTGTCTGGATTAATTCCGCGCCTTCCCACCGAGTATTGTATCATCCGGCAATGTTTTATGTTCGCCGTTTCAGGGTTTAACTCTGTTATCTTTGGAGATCATTGTATCCAGGGTAATGAAATAAAATTCTGCCTGATGATGAGAAGACTTTGCTGAAACTCTCAGAAAAAAACTAGATCGAAAAATAACAATGTACAGTGTACAAAGACACGCAGAAGGTGGTACATTATCTGACAGCCCCTTTATGGGGAAATTTAGTCTTCTGATCATTTTTAATCACAGCCCCCCTTTACTCCAGCTTGTAGAGCCAGGGGGTAACTCTCTGCGGATACGCACCCCTTCGACTGTCACCCCCCCAACTCCTTGCTCTGTGTGCCCTGCATACCTGGAAGGTTTATACACTGAGCAGGGCTGAGACTGTTGTTTTGTGTTGTACTGTGGATCATGAGCTGTCAATACTGGTGTGTATGCTATAAAGGTCTATTATCCTTTGCATTATCTGATAAAGGGACAGTTATAGCCGTGTATAAAACGGTCGTCTTATCCGCTGATTTCAGCTCTGTGCACCCTGCTATGTGTCACGCTTGTAACTGGGCCTGAACATAGAAATCCTTGTTTCCAATAGCCCCATACAGTATGCACTTGTGATACCGGTGGTTGGGAGTGTTGTGCCAGTTTTGCAGCTTTTGGAGGGCAGCTGAGCTAATCGAGAAGTTAAAGCGATTTCCAATGAGCCGTGACGGCGAAAAGTAGTGACATTTTACTGCGGTTTTTACTGATATGATTATATAGGCTATTCCCAGGGACACATGTAGTTAATATAATAATATACGATTTAATTGGTTTTAAATGCAGCGGTTTTTCTCTGTGCTTGTAGGTGACTGTTATGAAGGACTTGGAGACGGATGACTTTGGATTCAGCGTTTCAGATGGAGTCCTGGAGAAAGGGGTATACGTGAACATGATCCGCCCTGGGGGTCCGGCAGACAGGAGCGGTCTTCAGTCCTACGATCGGATCCTGCAGGTATATTATTATGTTGAGGTTCATTATCATTATTATAATCGCACCAAGGATATCATTTTACAAAGTGCACCCGATGCGCACCACAAAACGCCTTGCTTTCGCCCCAGTGTGCTTAGATGGCCTACCCAGCGCATTTCCAAGATTCATCCTCTATTCCTGCCTCTGCGGCCTAGAAGTGTGCTGAGTTGTGCAAAATGGCGGACAATTCTAGAAGAAGCGCGCTGCGCAATAGCTTAGCATGCAGAAAATACGTCCCATTATTGGTATAGGACGAGTCGTGACGACCACCGACTGAGCTAGCAGAGGAGTGCTGCGCAGTCATTTCCAGTTTGCAAAATCACTTTAGAAACACCCCTTTAAATCGTTGCCCTATACACACTTATAACTTCCTTACTGTAATGTCACTGCGCCAAATCTGATGCCCAGCTCAGAACCGGCGCTAAAGCAAGAGGGAATTAAGATCTGCCCTATATGGCAAGGAGTGCCCCCAGTGGCCTGTCTCCATCACTGCACCTTACATTGATCTCTATAAACAGTCTATTTGCTGTGCAAAACGAGGAGCACTGGGGCGCCTTCTCGATGCCATAGTATTGCCCAACTACTCGCCTCTACCAGTGCAAACTCCCGCTCCTCCGGAGACCTCGCCATCTTGCTCCATAAACCCAGCGGCTGAGGAATGAAGGGCGTGTGGCCAGCCGCCAGTGTGTGTTAGTAACAGGACAGTGACCATGCTGGGATTCCCAATTCTTTATGTATACCACAGAATATTTATATCGCAAAATATAGCGTTTAACCAAGAACATACAACACAATGGTTTCATATTTTCATTAAATAAACAAATCCTCAATTAGAGAAATAGTGTAATGTTACAGAAGCTGGTCAGCAAGATGTAGAACTCTGTGTCACTGGGAGAGACAAAGGTCAGGCTAATCAGGTAGTGTATAACGTGGTGCTGCAGCCGTTGTGGGACTATAAGTCCCAGCGTGCCATGTCGGCTTCTACAGGGCACGTTGTGAGCACAGCTGGTGAGCTGCAGGCAGCCAGTGTCAGCGTATTGGGGCAGCGGTGGAGAAGTGTTCCCGGTGGAACGAGATAAGGTTCTTGGATACAGAAGGTTAATTAAGCCACATAAACCAATATCTTGAAAAAAAGATATAATTTATTACAACAAATAAGATATAAAAGAATAACAGTTACTTAGCTTCGGAATATAAATGGTTACACAATCCAGGAGCCTCCTCTCAGAATAGAGCTGGAACAAACAATTTCCTGGCCACCAACTGCAGTCTGGTCCAGGCTTAGGGCAAGGCCACTGGAATCTCCTTTGTCTCCTGTTTATATAGTATCCTACTTGTCATATCCAGCTAACTCTTACTAATATGGGCATAAACCTACTTCAAACTACTTTATTGGTTAACTACTGATAAGGACTTTCTAAAACTTAACGCAAGCGTATATCTCAGTAGACAACGCCTTGTGGATTTATGGCTTGTCTGCTTCCACATTCCTGTACCATTTCATGCCTGATACACCACCTCATGTCTGATACACACATAAGAACCATGAATAGAAATGGCTGTCAGTAGTCATTTTGCTCTCCCAGTACAAGAAGCTGTAGGTAGGTCCTCGCTACCACTGTATGTGACCCCCCCTCTCACTGCATCTTGTGCCCGGGTGCATATATGATAGGGCACCTCCTTTGTAGCTATTGAGGGTGTGGGCACTAAGTGAGCCAGGGGTCCCCCCGCAGAATGCTGGCCTTATAGCAGAACGTGTAGCTCAGCCCACATATGGTCAGGTTACATCTGAAACTACATTACTCCTTTCTGTGTCTGCACCTCCCGAACAGCGTCCTGTTACCTCCTCTCACAGACTGAGATCCGTCTCCTGCCTGCTGTCACTTGTAGTTCCACACTGCATCCCCTGCATGCAGCCTTTTCACCAATGTAGCTGGCACACTGTAGCTCATTACTCACTCCTGCTGCTATAAACTGCCATCATAACTAACACACTTACACCATTGGTATAAAACCATTGAAGGTGAGGAATCATCCCCCAACGCCATTGTTGGCAAAAACATTGAACATCGACCTATGAACATCGGTGGTTGCACAAAAGTGAGAGCCCCGATGTTCAGTGCAATTTGCACCCACAAAATCCGATTATTAATAAATGGGCCTCTAAGAGTGTCCACCCCCTGCCCCGTGTGTTACACTATTAAGGGGGGCATTTGGGGTTCTGCACCTGATAAAACTAGTATGGAGTAATCAGTCCTGATTGGGAATACGTAGATGCAACAATATGTCGCTCACATATTCTAAGTGGGGAGTGTAAATAGTACTAATAACAATGTTTCTGAAGAGTGTGAGGATTTTTTTTTTAAATAAATGAAAGCTGGGATTGGTGCTTCTATGCCCCCCTGCAGTAACTACCCAGGAGCTGTGCATTAGGTGAGCTCTTCACACCCTACACAGAAGAGGCTCCTGTGTCCCTAATCCCTGAGCCAGAAGGTGTTTCATGTTATATACATGGTGACTGCTCCGAGCAGAGTCAGGACTCCCGGGGACATTGTGCAGCTGCAGATAATTATGTGGATCTTGCTGCAGTGCTGACCCTGTCGCTCCCCCTAGTGGCAGGATCCCTTACTGCACTGAGCGGAAGCCTCTGCTGCTAGTGTGCCTCATTTGCATACCCATGATGCACCACGGCTATCAGCACTGGTTTCTTGCTGCTTGTACCCCATTGTCTATAGTTAGATGAACATGAAGAACAGTCCTGGGGATGAGCAGGGAGTGGTTCTCTCTCTTATAGACTGTCAGAGTGAGTGTGAGTGCGCTCTCCCTGAGTGACCTAGAGTCCGTGTATGGCTGCATCGGGGCTGCGGCCAGTGCTCTGTATACTCTGGTTTCTCTTCAGATCGAATAAATCTTTCGCCTTTTACTAAAGATTTCCGTGGAGAGGAACAATCATGAGTTTCATGTAATTTTTTGATGCCCGGCAGCTGCTGGGCTGATTCCCTGGTCAATGACAGAAATGGTTCTTGTTAGTCAAATCATGGGCAGAGCGATTCTTTGAACTGAGGAAAACCACATGACTCGGCTCAATGGAGTGTCTCTCGGGACACGGCACTTAGCCGGACTTTTCACCTTCATCGATGGTTTTACTAGCACAAGTGGTGAAGAATCGCAGTTTGCAGGTTTTTTGGAGAAAATAAGTAGTCCCAGCAAATTTGGGGTACATGAAAATGGGTGCAAGCATATTTTTAAGTTGATAAAGTGAAGTTTTACAAAATGTAAAAAATCCACCTGCCGCAAGCACCTGCAATCTTAAAAACACCTGTGCCATACTTGGGGGGGGGCCCCCCCTGGAGTCTTATTTCGCTAGTTTATAAGTTTGTCCCCCAACTTTGAAAAATGGGGCAAAAAAGTACAAAGTCATTTTTTGGGGTAAGTTTATTTTACACAGTTTACCTTTGTGGGGCTGTCCCAAGGGTGCAGGGTGGTTCCCGCAAGTTTGCACCCCAAAACCCCAATTCTGCACTTTTTTTCGCCTCCTTTCATAGGCAAATCTTTTTCACCTACTCCAATGCATTGACTTTGGAATTGAATACGGGGATGAGTTTTTCGCATGGCGCAATGACGTCACCAGCGAAACTTTTTTTGCAGAAAATGGCTTTTCGCACTTAATTGAATATGCCTCTTAGAATGAAGACTGTAGTTGGATTTGGTGGGCTTCAGCACACCCCCTCCAGGGGATGTGCCACTGAGCAGTGTGAGCGCACAGGGGCACTGCCGACTTCAAAGTGAGTCGCTTGTAGCTCCGCCTCCCCGCACTGTTGCTGTGACACTCGAGACAGACTCGGGGCAGACTAATCGTCTGTACTGGTAATGATTCTGTCTAGAGTGTCAGCAGCCCTGAGCAGAATCATTCACTGCTCCTTCCCAGAGGGGTGTCACCCGGAACGCCGCCAAATCACACTGAGTGATATAATCGCGTGTTCCTTACCTGGGGGAGACTGACTCTGACTGAGAGGCTAGAGAGGTGGGCGTCTCGTCTCGACACACCAAACTTTGATTGACTCGAATCATTAGATCATCTAAATGATTTGAGTCATTGTGTTGAGACATTCACTCACTAGCTATCTCTAGTTCTTGTTCATGTTGTTGGTTACGAACTAACATCGATGTTTGAATGATCTCTTCCTCCCTCACCCAAATTCCTTATATATTTAATGATTCCTCCCCTCATCCGCAGCCCTTGTAAATCTAACTATCCCCCTCACCACCAGCCCTTATATATTTAATGATCCGCCCCCCGCCCTTAATCCGGCTCTGCCAGCATAGGAATGGTCAATGGTGACCAACTATGCAGTGGATGACCACCAATGGCTTCACCAAGCGATGGTTATCCCTGTTCTTTAACTGACTGGCCCGTGGGCCAATCAGAACCTGGGGGCGGGGCTTCCTGGGTGCTGGGGCAGAGCAATGCTCCATGTCCTGGCACCTTGCAAAAAAAGTTAAATAAAACCATATGGTTATACTTTACCATCGATGGTGGGAAACCATCTGGTTTTCCCTCAACGATGGTCAAAACATTTGACTTCGGCCATAAACCATCAATGATTATGAATCACCGATGGCCATCCATATGCCAGCAACCCAACACTCTCTCTGATGAGTGAGGTCTGTGCAGAGCTGTTCATGGCACTGTGGCCAGTCTCTTGATTGGCTACTCAATCGCCCACAGGAGGATCACCTAAGTGCACGAGGGAGATGCAGGGAGAACTCTGCGGGGGGCACGTGGTGCAGATGCCCCATTGCTGCTCCTCCCTGATCATCATAAAGGGGATCACACTACTACCGCTACCGGCCACCGCTACTGTGACTGCTGCTACAAATCGCCATCAGCCATAACACACAGCATCGGTATAAACCATTGGAGGCAGGGAAACACTCCCCACACATTTGTTGGCAAAACCATCAACCTTGGAACATTGATGGTTGCTGAAAACATCGATGTTCAGTGCCAATCAGTATTCCATTGGTTGTAGTGACTTTTAGTATTTTCAGTTCACAGTGAAGCCATGCCCCCAGCTGTCCTCCAATCACATCTGAGTACATGAAGGGGTGGAGCCGCGGCTACAGACTCGCAGGTGCCGCCCACTGTGAACAGGTCGCAAAGATTGTCACCCCTCCCACTGATCCCTTTCATTGATGTTAGGTGACACCGTTTTTTTTCCTCTGCTCGCTGCTTTTGCCTGAGTGAGAGCTGATTTATAAATCCGTCCCATAGGCCGGGCCCTCACAGCAGCGATGTATTTATCGGCCAGTCTCTTACCGCCAACTCTTTTATGTCACATTTGTCAGGGCCGATGAATCCTCCCCACTTTGTCGGGTGCTCCCTGTCTAGGGGGAGCTGCAGGCTCCTGTGGGCCTGGTGGAAGCGGAAGACAACTTCTGGGAAATGGGTCAAGCTGGTCTCTGTGTTGAAAGTAGTTGTAAAGACCCATGATGACCTCTAAGGGGCCTAATGTCTCCAGCATCTGGGGAATACATGGGCCAGGGCTCCCCTTAGGATGTAGGCCCTTCAGGCCCCCTTACAGAAAGCTAAGGGGCTGTATGGGGATGGGGGACGGACAAGGCCCTTTCACTCTCTGGAGAGTGTCCACCCCCTGCATTTTGTGTTGCACTATTTATGGGGGGTTTTGGGATTCCGCACCCGATAAACCAGTATGGGATAATGAGTCTAATGGGGAGTACCTAGATGCAACAATACATCGCTCACATGTTCTAAGTGTGGAGTGTAAATAATACTACTAATTGGGCGCACTAGCCAGGACTTTATACGGGTTTAGCTATTTTACGAGGCATAACCTGTTCTAATTGGGCGCGACAAGCGCCATAATTAATGGGCTCCCAGAAACAATTGAATAGCTCCGTTCGGCGCCCGTTAATTAGCTTGTCCAAAAAAAATCTATTGAATCACCTCCTAAGAGTCTGTGGGATGTGTCAGGAATTGTCCTCGCCCTCGGCGCCAGCGCTGTGCTGCTCTGTCCTGGCGGGGGTCCCGACCTGAAGGGACTCAGGAGAGTGTGCTGTTTGTGGGCTCCCAGCATGGTAGTGGTCTCAGGGGCCTGGAGCTCCGTCAGTGGTCCCGCCGGCTCCGGACACTGGGCACCGCCATGTTGGTCCTGGTCAGTTGACCGCTATTCCCACAATGGCAGCCAGGCTAAAGTACACCTGACTGCACCGGCCAATTACCACCAAGGAATAAATATCCTCTGACAGCATTCTGTGTCTGAGCTTTGTCGCTACTAAACATCCAAGGCTCCAGCTCCCTGGCTAACTGTCTATGGCTCACCTGCCGGTTCCTGCTGTGGTCCCAATCTGGCTCCAGTTTGTGCTATAGTCTGGTCACAATTGGTGCTAAATTCCGGTTCCAGTCCCACCTCTCTCCCAGCACTGTCCTGCTGCATAACATTATATTTATATACTGTATGTTCCCTCCTCCAAATCTCCCGAGCTACCAGTGAGCAGGTATCAAGGTCTCTCCTGGGGAGTCCAGAATCCCCAGTCCTGACAGAATGCGGAGATAAATGAAAGCTGGAATTGGTGCTTCTATGCCCCCCTGCAGTAACTACCCAGGAACTGTGCATTAGCTGAGGTCCTCACACCCTACACAGAAGAGGCTCCTCTGGCCCTAATCCATGAGTCGGAAGGTGCTTCATGGTAAATACATGGTGACTGTGAGGGGTTTGCCAGGCACATTGGGGCATATTTATCACAATCATTCGCCCAATATGACAAAGCGATATTTGAATACATCACAAGGATCACATGCAGCAGGTATCCATACAGCTCTGTCCCTGCCAATCATCTTCACACACATTTCACTGTATTTTTCTAAGATAGAGAAGGTGTCAGCGCACGTGTCGCCGGCTCACGCGACCCCCCCTTACCCCCTCTTCAACTTACACTTTCCTGCCTGGTGGGATCCTCTCTCTGGGGCTCCGGTCAGCTGGTCTCCGGGCTCCTGCACTGTTCTATGCAACAACTGACCAGGGTCACAGTGCAGGAGCCCGGAGACCAGCTGAATGGAGGCACAGAGGACCTCGCCGGAGCACCGATCACTGGTCCATGTATGCAGGTTAGTGGGTTTAAAAAAAAAAAATATATATATATATATATATATATATATATATATATATATTAATTTTTTTATTATTTTTTTTTTAGATTTATTTATTAAGTGATCAGCTTGTGGTCTATGTAGAGCACAAAGTTGATCACGGGCTGGCTCTGCACTGCTTGTCAGAGTAGAGCAGGAAGCGGGGGAGCCCTGGATAACGCCATCTGAACATGAAGTTATTGTCATAGCGCTTTCCCCGATAATTTTTTCACAATTTTATTTGTAGTAAATCTGAGCAGATCACATTTCCCATCACAAGTATAGGAAATGCGATCTGCTTACTAAAAATAAGTAAAGGGATTAGGGTAGTTTTTATACGAAAACTGCTCCAAAAGCCCTTTAATAAGTTTTTGATACTAAAATAATGTTGAAAGGGTGTGAAAACACCCTTTTTTTTTTTTTTTTTTAAGTAAAAATAATATTGATAAATAGGCCCCATTGTGCAGCTGCAAAGAATTATTATGTGGATCTTGCTGCAGTGCTGACCCTGTCGCTCCCCCTAGTGGCAGGATCCCTTACTGCACTGAGCGGAAGCCTCTGCTACTAGTGTGCCTCATTTGCATACCCATGATGCACCACGGCTATCGGCACTGGTTTCTTGCTGCTTGTACCCCATTGTCTATAGTTAGATGAACATGAAGAACAGTCCTGGGGATGAGCAGGGAGTGGTTCTCTCTCTTATAGACTGTCAGAGTGTGAGTGCGCTCTCCCTGAGTGACCTAGAGTCCGTGTATGGCTGCATCGGGGCTGCGGCCAGTGCTCTGTATACTCTGGTTTCTCTTCAGATCGAATAAATCTTTCGCCTTTTACTAAAGATTTCCGTGGAGAGGAACAATCATGAGTTTCATGTAATTTTTTGATGCCCGGCAGCTGCTGGGCTGATTCCCTGGTCAATGACAGAAATGGTTCTTGTTTCTTTTTGTTCACAATAATTGTTCAGTTATGAACAAATGTTTAGTGCTGTGATTCGCAAACTGTGCGCTGGGGTTCCCTTGGGAGGGACACATGCAGGCAGAGGGGCCTCAGGTTGATGGTCCAGCACCAAATCAAATTATTTATGGTCAATGTGATGCCCATCCCTAGTGTTGCACATGTATAGTCTGCGCATGCACAAAACACATTTGGAGTAGGGATGACCATCAGTGGTGTAACTATCCATTGTTGCCATCGATGGTTACAAACTATTCAATGGCTGACCATCGATTGTTTCAAAAACTGATGGTCATCCCTGTCTTTTGAATTAGAACATGGGGGTGGGGCTTCACAGGTGCATGGGGGTGGAGCTATGATCCGTGTCCCGACACTGACTCAACCATAGGCTGCGTGTCCCGGCCACAGGAGCCAATCACAGCGGAGATTCTCTTATGTTAGTATAGTTTATATGCCAAAAGTAGGAAGATTATAGTGTAATATAGAAGGATCAGTCGTGATCAGGTTCACAGAAGCCAATAAGCTGGCTGGATCTCCCCTAGAGATCTTTCCTCTGCTTCCTGCAGTCACCAACAAGCGCGTATCAGCTGACTGCGCCCAGCAGCTGCATATTGAACATTACCCCCCCCCTCTCTCCCTTCCGTTCAGGGCATTGTACGCCAGTCTCTTGATTGCCAATTCATCCACCAATCACCCGCAGGAGGATCACCTACCAGCGCTTCCCATGAGTAAGTGCACGAGGAAGATGCAGGGAGAACTAGTGCAGATGCCCCATTGCTGCTCCTCCCTGACCATCATAAAGGCGATCACACTACTACCGCTACCGGCCTCCGATACTGCGCCTGCTGCTACAAACCGCCATAATAACCATCACTGTTGCAGCATCAGTATAAACCATTGAAGGTAAGGGAATCATTGCCCCACACCTTTGTTGGCAGAAACATCGAACATTGACCATCATTCAGAGGCGGTCGCAAGAAGCGATCGCTCTCTCTGAATGACGGCGGCCGCTTCATTTTTGATGTGCGGCCTCCTGGTCGCTAGCTAAGCTGTGGGTTACCACCCACAGCTTAACGACCAACCAGGTTGATGGTCGCGATGGTGATCACCATCGCAACCATCGGGGCTTGCGACGAGACCCTAAGGTTGGGTCTCGGCAACCGCAAGCCCCAGGGAGCTTTCTGCTCTGATTAAGCAGGAAGCTCTGACATCACTGATGATGTCAGTGTGGCCGCCCACAAAACGGTATGCGTTCCTTACGCCTCCATTTTGGAAACCACCTCCTCGGCCCGCCTACAAAACGGGGCGAGCTGTCGATAAACATCGACAGCCGCCCCTTTTGTAGCGCGCTCCAGAGCGAGAGAGTTTCTCTCTTGCTCCGGGGCTTGTGCACTCGCAGTGCGGCCGCTGCGCGTGCGCAGGGCTACCCATCAACCCGGTTGCGAGCACATCAGTGCTTGCGACCGTGTCTGAATGAGACCCATTGTCCTTGGAACATTGATGGTAACACAAAACATCGATGTTCAGTGCTCATCCTAATTCCATTGTATGTTTTGATTTTTGCCATTTTCTGTTCTCAGTGAAGCCACGCCCCCAGCCATCCTCCAATCACAACTGACCCAGGTACGTCATGGTTTTGGGGGTGTCTGAACTACTGTTTAGGCGCAATCCAGGGCTTTATGAGTGTAACTATTTTATGTGGCTAAACCCAGTCTAATTGGGCGCGAGAAGCACGATAATTAATGGGTGCCCAAAAAGTACTGAATGGCTCCAGCAGGCGCTTATTAATTATCCAAAAAACGGTTGAATCTCCCCCGAAGACTCTGTGAGAGGTGTAAATAAATGAAAGCTGGGATTGGTGCTTCTATGCCATCCTGCAGTAACTACCCAGGAACTGTGCATTAGGTGAGGAAGAGGCTCCTGTGTCCCTAATCCCTGAGCCAGAAGGTGTTTCATGTTATATACATGGTGACGGCTCCCAGCAGAGAAGCGTCTCCCGGGGACATTGTGCAGCTGCAGAGAATTATTATGTGGATCTTGCTGCAGTGCTGACCCTGTCGCTCCCCCTAGTGGCAGGATCCCTTACTGCACTGAGCGGAAGCCTCTGCTACTAGTGCACCTCATTTGCATACCCATGATGCACCATGGCTATCAGCACTGGTTTCTTGCTGCTTGTACCCCATTGTCTATAGTTAGATAAACATGAAGAACAGTCCTGGGGATGAGCAGGGAGTGGTTCTCTCTCTTAAAGACTGTCGGAGTGAGTGTGAGTGCGCTCTCCCTGAGTGACCTAGAGTCCGTGCATGGCTGCATCGGGGCTGCGGCCAGTGCTCTGTATACTCTGGTTTCTCTTCAGATTGAATAAATCTTTCGCCTTTTACTAAAGATTTCCGTGGAGAGGAACAATCATGAGTTTCATGTCATTTTTTGATGCCCGGCAGCTGCTGGGCTGATTCCCTGGTCAGTGACAGAAATGGTTTATTCTAGTGATGGGTAAAGTAGGGACGGGAGATGGGACATAGGAAGTTCTGATGTTTATAACATTGGATACAAAACCATTGTTTAGTTTTAAACATTGGTTCTGGAACATATAGAGCCGTATTCAATTAGAGCGGATCCGCAATAGTTTTTCGCCTCCCAGACTTTTCGCCTACATCGTGTATTTTTGAGGTGGAAAACTATCGCGGCCGTCCCCGCTTTACCCCATATTCAATATGGCAGTAGGCGAAAACGGGAACCGGCGAAACTTGAACAAGCGGAAAGTACTGTGAGATTTGGGGAAATCAGCCTGACAACCCCCATGTCAGAGCATCTTTTGGGGGCTATCTATGGTTACCCCCTGATTTGGCTTTCTGAAGGTATTTGGTGTTTTTAAACGGGCTCAATAGCTGCTAAATAGCGTTTTTGTACAAGTGGTGCAGAATAGTGTTCAGGAGTATTTTTGCAGAAAATAACTTATCCCAGCAAATTTGAGGTACTTGAAAATAGGGGTCAGCATTTTAAAAGTTGCTAAAATTAAGTTGAAAAAAAAACGTGAAAAATCCACCTGCCGCAAGCACCTGTAATCAAAAAAACACCTGGGGCATACTTGGGGACCCCCCTAGAGTCAAGTTCACTAGTTTTTAACTTTGTCCCCCAACATTTTTTTTTTTTTCGCCCCCAAATTCAAAGTGATTTTTTGGGGTGTTCAGTATTTTTTTTTTATTTTTTGACAGTTTACCTTTGGGGGACTGTCTGAAGGCTGCACGGAGATTCCCACAACGTTGCACCCCAAATCCCCAATTCTGCACTTTTTTCCGCCTATTACATTGCATTAACTTTCCGCCTAGGTGGAAAGTCTTTCAAATTGAATACGGAGTGAAATCAAAACAGGCGAAAATGACGTCATCGGTGAAAAGTTTTCGCCAAAAACGCGCGAAAACGGCTTTTCGCCTCAAATTGAATACGGCCCTTAATTGTTAACCAATGTTTCTATTGTTTTTTGTTTTTTTTTAAATAAACTACCAACTTCATCATATAATACACTAATAAGCGTCTGATGCTTATTTGATGGAGGCTTTACAGTATGACAGTATACAGTATATACAGTCCATCAATTCAAAAAAGCAGCAGCACTCTATGGATATTATAAAGGAGTTTTGCATTTTATAAATCCTCTTAGACCTGGTACTTCTTAGGCAGCAAACTACAACCAGTCCCCCTGAAACATTGGCCTTGGATGGGGTGAAGTATTTGTGTTGGGGGTATCTAGCACCAAGGCCGCAACAGTGATTGCCAGGCGACAGCGCACCTGCTACAGCTGGGAGATTGTTTGATGTAAATTTTGAGCACCTTGTGGTTCTGGCGGTCACTCACTGGGTTGGTATCTTCTCTAATTAGAGCGGGATAAGTAGCATCTATTTGTGGCTACAAGGTTTTTATTTTGCTACACTATTGTCCCGAGGCTGTTCTTTATAGCTACTGTATCAGTAGCATTGCATCCAATGACCGCCCCCCTCTGGCGCTCATGTATGGGCTGATTCTGAATCCGCCCCCCTCCCTGCTTCCTCTAAGTCTGCCATCTCGTTTTCTTCCCATACTGAATGGCCCCCTAAGGCCTGCTCGCACCCCGTCTTCTGTCCCTTTTTAATTTGATCTCTTTTTAATGCCACTCGGGCACAATACAGATGCCACCGCCATCCCCTGGTCTATGTCCTCTCTGTTTTACCCTCTGCCTCCACTCCAATGTACAATTTATTAATGACCTGTAACTTAGGGGGGCCCTCCCTTCCTTTCCCCCTCCCATCCTCTACATTACACCACTTTCTATAACTCCGGCATTATCTCCAGTGGTGACGGCATTAATTAACCATAAAATGTGACTTTTAAAAAAGCTCTTAAAACAATGTATCTGCTATTCTTTTATTTAGATAAGGCAGAAATATAATGAATACTGCTCGCTGCCACCATATCCCTGCCTTCCTCCATCGCCACCACCGTCTCCCTGCCTCCCTCCATCGCCACCACCGTCTCCCTGCCTCCCTCCATTGCCGCCACCGTCTCCCTGCCTTCCTCCATCGCCGCCACCGTCTCCCTGCCTTCCTCCATCGCCGCCACCGTCTCCCTGCCTTCCTCCATCGCCGCCACCGTCTCCCTGCCTTCCTCCATCGCCGCCACCGTCTCCCTGCCTTCCTCCATCTCCGCCACCGTCTCCCTGCCTTCCTCCATCGCCGCCACCGCCTCCCTGCCTTCCTCCATCACCACCACCGCCTCCCTGCCTTCCTCCATCGCCGCCACCGCCTCCCTGCCTTCCTCCATCGCCGCCACCGCCTCCATGCCTTCCTCCATCGCCGCCACCGTCTCCCTGCCTTCCTCCATCTCCGCCACCGTCTCCCTGCCTTCCTCCATCTCCGCCACCGTCTCCCTGCCTTCCTCCATCTCCGCCACCATCTCCCTGCCTTCCTCCATCGCCGCCACCGTCTCCCTGCCTTCCTCCATCGCCGCCACCGTCTCCCTGCCTTCCTCCATCGCCGCCACCAGTCTCCCTGCCTTCCTCCATCGCCGCCACAGCCTCCCTGCCTTCCTCCATCGCCGCCACAGTCTCCCTTAATTGGGTTGGGACTTTATGTCAATTCACTAAACCTCCATCCAAGGCTTAGTAAATAGACCCGTTTGAAAAATGAGTTAAGGCGCGTATCCACTAAATGATAAAGTTATCACTCAGTGTTTATGCCGTCAACATCCAGCGATGAGCGCTCCCGCTGATCATTGACGATATCTTTCATCGCCTGTACTTGCAGGGCGACCTGATGATATCGTCAGGTTCTGCAAGTACGGGGATGAGCGAGGGCGCCGATACTGAACGATATCGTTAACTACATTGAGCCCGGAACTGCAGGGCAAACACTAGACTATATCGCTCATGGAGCATATATTCTAGTGGATATGCGCCCTTAGGAGCTGATTGGATGGTACTTTCTCTCTCTCCAATGCTTTGTACATCTCCCCCTAAATAGGTTTAAATTTTCTACTGTGAGTTAGTAAGCTTTTGGCGAGTCAGCCATTTTAAAGGCCATACTATGGAAGTGATGCGCTGCGTTCTGAATATTAGCCCATCCCACAAAATGGCTGCCACCTGCATGTAGATGATAGGTGCACTTTCATCAAGCAGCGTGATGGCTGCAGTCATATTGGTGAAAGCAGAGAGTAAGAAGGTCCTCTATGGCTGCTTTACAGAATGTTTTCAGGAAAGTAATTTGGCTGCTGTGTAACAGAACTTGTGTCCTCCATACAGGTGAATCACGTGCGCACACGAGACTTTGACTGTTGCCTGGCTGTGCCTCTTCTGTCTGACGCTGGGGACAGACTGGACCTGGTGATCAGTCGAAACCCTCTGCCAGGGGGCGAGCGGGAGACCCTCAAACACACCACTAGTTTGGAGTCCAAGACGAGCACAAAGACCCTCTGAGGAGCTGGAAAACTTTACCCCCCACCTAATATGAGTAATTTGACCACGTTAAGGGCATGTGGGCCCAGTATTGCCCAGCTGGTGACTTCCTGTACAGATGAGCTACGTTGCTTTATTTATACCTATTTTCGGCACTTATAATTTAGAAGCCACTTACACTTTTCACTGATCACTTTACACTCTTTAAAATTTGTTTTCACTAGGATAAAGGGGGACCTTGTCCCCTATTTGTGTCCCCCACCCCATGGTGCTATTACTGTTGGTTTGTTTCTCATTTGTACCTGTGATATATTGATTAATCCACCCCCGAACCTTCACCTTTCCTGAGAGAAAACTGCTGACCTGTCCGGGGCGGAGGCTTTTCCCTCTGGTTTGTGTCGCGCTTTTAATGCTATTATTGGTTTATTTAGTGAAAAGTTTTTGTTGCACATTTATACCCACGAATTTTACATGTTGTTTTTCTTTTTTACACTAATGCACTTTATAATGTCCTAATTTTGATATCCTATACTCCCCACCCCTACCAGTGCACAAAGTACACACCCTACACCACAGGTCTCCAAATAACACTGTGCAGAGGGTCCCCCACAGGCTGCGGGCGCACTGGTCGCCAATCTCTGGTTCCTGCAGGCGGCCTTTTATCCTGTGCAAAACCGCCTCACCCAGATTCCCAGACACGCCCTCACACATGGCCAACCACAAATCTCTCCTCCCATCATGCACTGCCATCCAGGGCCACCAACGGGATCACTCTTTAGCGCCTTACTTGGCACTGTGATATCACACACACTTCCAGGAACTGTGCGTCACTGCTTTCATCCCCTTCGCTGTAGTTGTTAGTGCACCTCATGGCCATTTTGTCTGTCCCTGTTTGTTTGGAGTTTTCGTGCCTATTGTGAGTGGTTAGGTAGCCCGCTTTTCTTATATTTATGTATTTCTATGTTCTTTTGCTATTGCAGATCACCGTTTTAACACTTGCACTGCCAGGGGTGAGAAGGCAGGAACGCACTTTGAGGGTAGCGTGTTTTATAAAACAATATACCTCCAATTGTATCTGTTCTGTGTAGTGTCCGCTGGATGATTTTAACCAGTGCAACGGAACAGAGATATATAGAAGTTCAAGCACTGTTTGATGCCTGGAAAATAGACTGGACAATATTTTAAAAACAATTCCCAAGCCCTGTTCTATAAAATGTCCCTTATTTTCTAAGTGCAGCTGTCGTCTACGCTCAGTGGCAGCAGCCATTTTGTGGCTAAACACACATTCATGGGGTGCGGCCTATCCGATCACTAGGTGTAAGGGGCATTACTACAGCCTGTCCATTAACTAGGAAATCTACAGCATCCCGAGCTCCTATGGCTTCATAGGCTGTATATATACATGATTTACAAAGGGCCACCATGATATGGATTCAGTGAGCTGATTGGCTGTATTGCGTGAATATTGGTTCCGCCCACAAAATGTCTGCCTCCGCTGCGTGTAGGTGATTGAATTGTTTTACCGGAACAGTGTTGTTTATTTTGTTGCCTAAATTTGAAATGGTCTCATAGTAGCGGATGTACCTACCGTTCCCAATAGAACCAGCACTGTCCGCGTTTCGCCATGTGCATGTTCTGTGCCATAGCAGGGTACTGACTGTATTTTTTATATGCAATATTTGTGGGTATGGAGCTCCCCATTTCGGGTTTTTAAACGATGCATTTAAACCGAAGGCTTTAAAATGTAGTTTCCTTGTACCTCGTTTCCTATGCATTTTCAATGATCTTGTCCAGTTTACCCGCATTACGAATCGAGTATTTTTATCTGTAATGAGTTTAAAGCAACTTAACTTGTAAAATATTTTTATACAGATTTAGGTATTCTTATGTATTCAAGAAAGCACAATACATTACGGCGACAGGATCCAGAGAAGTTTATTTTATTCCTGTTTTGGGCACATTTGTAAATATTCTTTTCTGTATTTAAAACAAAAATGGGGATTATTGTGGATAACTGGGTTTTTATTAATAAAATATGGAATTTTATCTGCGTATGTGTTTTTTAAGGGGCTATGACCACAGGACCCCAGAATATGTACATCACGGTTGTATCACTTGGCAGGATCTGGCCGTTTGGCAATGGGGCTAAATGCTGGATCGGCCGGTACGGGGAGCGGTCTTGGATAATATATAACAATGACTCACAATGATTTTAATCAGTTTTATTATTGATGTTGATTACAAAAGCCTCTAACATTACAGGATAAATCAGCAGATATAAATGTCTATGTAGAAAGTGCGCTCTCACTGCTGGGTAATACCCCCAGAAGTGATGACGAATATTCTCCTGTTAGGGTCATGTGACTGCGGCCGGTCTCTGCTGTGACTGCCATTAGAAGACCTTTTGTACTTTTATAGTAAAATAAAATACACCAAATGTAAAAACACAAAAAAAAAAACAACTCAGTCACAGGTCAGCTAGTTGTATAATCGTTTCCATACCTGACACGAGGCAATTTTCCTTTGCACAACTCACTGTGGGTTCTCTATATTTGTCCATCTGCTTATTTTTATAAGTAATTTGTTCTGGGGTGCAAAATAAAACCTTCCCCTCACCAATTATTAGAAATGTACAATGGGATATCTATATGCCCAATAGAATGTAACAGAAGACTCCTCCTATTAGACAGATGTTTTGGTTACGGTAATGTTATATGGACATTTCCGTTAACGTTGCCGCACACAAACAAACATGTTTATGTTCTATCTTTGGTTGAAGACTTTTTGGTGTGAGTTTGTGCATGGAGGCAGCCACTAGAGGTCCTCAGTTATCCCTTCTGCTCCTTGCCCCTAAACTACAGAAGTCTATTGGCGATGGAGATTGGGGTGCTGGGAGCTCAACACAGCTTGCCCAGTTCGGGAAATACTTTGCAATGAAGTAACTGCATGACGGAGCTGAATTGCAAAGAGAGTGACCAGATTATAGGGGAAATATAACCTAGAACCCTTTGGATCTTTACTGTTAAGGTGCCCATCCACTAGCAGACATGAAAAAGTCATGCACGATTAAGACATTGACAAACGACTGCACGATTAAGACATTGACAAACGACTGCACGATTAAGACATTGACAAACGACTGCACGATTAAGACATTGACAAACGACTGCACGATTAAGACATTGACAAACGACTGCACGATCACAGTCTGTGATGAGCCTGCAATGTACGAGCAGCAGTTCTGTGCATGCTCAACTTGACGTTATGGTCAGGGTGACCAGCATGTTTGCACTATGATAGATGTCAAAACGACCAGCGGGCACGCGCATCGCTGGTCGTTTTAGACATTTTTGCAAACTATTTATGAATGATCGTTATCCCTCAACTTAATCGTCTAGTGGATGGGCACCTTTTAGATCTGTAAAATAATCCAAAAGTAAAATGCTATTTGAAAAACACAAATAAAATATTGCTGCTGAGGCAAATCCTAGAATTCTTTTGGATATGAATGTTCACTTTATAGAACTACTGAGCCCCAAAATCTATGAAGCAAATGCATTGTTTAGTGTTAAATTAATTTTCAGTTCCATTATAATACCAGTACCTCCGCATGACACTACTGGCTGCTGAAGCCTCATATTTACGACAGTGTCTCAGTGGGGTCCGACACCGTACAGAACACCTGTTACATAACCGGCCCTTCATGAATCCACAGAGCGCTGAGCATGACTGGAAGCCCTGTCACTCACACTGTGCTGCCCCAGAACGATGGAAGATAAAGAAGCACTCGCCTAACATGGCAGCTAATGCACGAATGGAAGCCTCTCCATGCCCCAGTGACCACATGCAGCTGGTTCCTTCATCCATACAAAGGAACATGTCTATGAAGTAGTTTTGGCGTTTGCCAAGTATCTAGAACTGAGGAAGCCACAGGCCGTACTGGAATCCTTACCTATGAGACTACTGCCACCTTATAGCTCGTACTAAATGTCCAAAGGACGGAGCCTCCATCTAGGGCAGTGATGTATTCTATGCCCTATGAGCTTCTTCTATGTGATGGTGGCTTCTTACAGAGATGGCAGAACTCTTGGTCCTATGTATGAAGTAACAGGAGAGGCGCCAGGGTGTGGTTACCTGTCCCAGGTGATTTTAAGTCTTTCTCCTGCTGAGGATGGTTTCTCTACTTCATATGTTGGGAGTAGAACGCGCTGAGTGTGAGGAACCCTGGTCTCGGTGTGGAATCCAACTGTTAGCGCCATAGTGATTGCAGTCTTTTCACACATCTAGTCTTATTGCTGTATACAGCGCAGTTGCTATTGAATTATATATAAAATGTCTTCATCTCTTTAATGATTATGGGGGGTATTTAATATTGCAGCGAAAAGTCCGTGCTGGACTTTTCGCTCCACATTGGAGGTTTTACGGGGATAAAGTATCAGGTGCGCGCCCGCTTTATCCCCGTATTCCATTTAAAAGCTGTGAAAACGGGACCCGGCGGAAAGGTAAGTATCTGAAAAAATTTGGGAAAGCATCCAGGGACCCCCCTAATGATATCCTGACATGGGGGATCATTATAGGTAGCCCCCTTTTGGCCTGCGGAAGGAAAGTATGATTTTTAAATAGCTGCTGCAAGTGTTTTTTCCCAACAGGAAAGAAGGGGTGAAGAAGAGCACTTGGACTTTAGGGTTTTTTTTGTAAAAAAAATAGGCTAGGTGCATCAAATTTGGGGTACATGAAAATGGGTGCAAGCATATTTTTAAGTCCCTAAGGTGCATTTTTTAAATTCGTCAAAAATGCACCTGCCGCTACTACCCGCAATGAAGAAAACACCTGCCGCATACATGGGACCCCCCCCACCCCCTCTGAATTAATTTTGTTAGTTTCAAACTTGTTCCCCATATTTTTTTCACCCCAAATTGAAACTATTTTTTGGGGTGTCCCAATTTTTTTTTTACATCTTTTTTAGGGCACTCTCCCAGGGGTGCAGGCTATTTTTTTATTTTTTATTTTTTTAAAGCCTGCACCCCTAAACCCCAATTCTGCACTTTTTTTTTCAGTGGTGAAAAGTTATCCCTGTTTTTTTTTTTTTTTTTTTAAAGACTTTTTGCACCGGCGAAAAGTCTTTGAAATTGAATACGGGGATAATGGAAATAGGCGAAAATGACATCATCGGCGATAAATTATCACCTTTAACGGCCTTTTCGCTTGTAATTGAATATGGCCCTATAGCTCTTTTGCACATATAGCAGTTTTGTCTTCTGATGTAGGGTGCACAGCTTTTTGGCTATAGCTCTTTAGGGCGTTTTAATAATATTGTGGGTTTTAAATTGTTTTTGGTCCATTTTTTTTTTATTTTTTTAGGTTAGGTTCCCCATGTCTATATTGCCTGAATAGCCTGGTCTTTCTGTTCCTCTTCCTATCAGAAGAGTTTGGATACTGGATGTGTTGGTCTTTGGGGAAATGTTTAATGTATGTTATAGGATATACACAGATGTGTCCACCTACATCTATCCTCTGGGCGCCACACAACGCAGGAGCTCCGTGTGACTCGGCAGCGCTGAGCGTCTTTGTGTGACTTTTTACCTTCAAATGCGTCTTACTTGCATAGCGATGTGGATTTAAAATATACAGCATGCCTATGTTCTGTGTGCGGGTGTAATAAGACTCATTTGAAGGTATAAAGTCGCACAAAAAGACATGCGGCGCTACCGAGTCCAGCCACGGCATGGTGCGACTAGAAGGGCTGTTTACTGCGCAAGGAGGCAAGATATATGTGGACACATCTGTAACATTGGCTCCCCCTGCTGGGTGTGATGTGGACTGCTGGCTATAATGGTTGTGATGGTGGGGCCATGGGGAGCAGTGTTGTGTTTTGTCTGCACCCCCGAGTAAGTTCTCTACAGACAAAACCAGTCCGGTGGAACAACGGCAACCATGCTATCCAGGCAATGAAGACACTAGTGCCTAAATGATACAAAACAAACCACGTTCTAGAAACCAAAGAGCCCATTAATGGCAAAAAAAGACAGTAAAGGGGCCTATCTCCATTTAACGACATGAAAGTCTGAACGTCCAGCGTTCAGACTTTCATGTCGCTGAGGTGCGGGTACTGCACTGAAAGACGTTCACTGAACGTCTTCAGTGCAGGAGCCCAACCTCCCTATCTATTAACATGACGAACCCGACGACCGTCGTCAGGTTGATCAGCATATTCAATAGATAGTCGGGGTCGGCAAGGACGCAGCGTGCACGCGCATCGCTCGTCCTTGCTGGGTATCCACTTGCACACTTTCTGCACGTTCTGACAAAAACCTCCTGGTTTTGATCGCATCGTGCAGAAAGTCGGCAAAGGGATAGGCCCCTTTACTTCACCCTAAGGAGCTACACAAAATAGTTAAATACACATAAGAGCTATGGACACCGTACAGCATAAAACACAACACGCAAAAGATCTTTAATCGTCACTTTGGAGTTAAAAATTTTACATAAGCGTAAAGAAACTACTATAACTCACAAAAAACCCAGCCCTGGCTATAATAATTAAAGAGCTATAACCTTAAAGAAAGGGCAAATATATTCAATAGCTGCAACAGCCACCACCTAATCCACAAATAGTATGTAACCGTCCTATGGCACCAAGTGTCTGAGGCCACACCCAGAAACCTTAGGATCCGCCTCTCGCGGCAGCATGTACTACTCCGGAACTACAACACCGATCATCAGACCACCACAGGAACGGTAACCGCACCAGCTAGTGCCTCGCTCCCATTACTCAATCTAAGGCAGGAACTGAACAGCCTTAGAGACTATTGGTTACATTCATACAAATTATAAGTAAAATACTTAAGAATAATGGTCACGGTACTGAGAGATTATCCTTCATAGTCTACATTATAGGCTAAAAAAAATATATATATACCGTATATGTATTGTGATGATGAATTACCTGCAGCAATGTTTGATATCAATTCCATTACAAAGTGCAATCAGGAAAATAAGGGAATATATAAAAGCTTAGCAATAGTAAACTCTTTGCAGTGTATATAAAACTTATTGTATCATTTATATAGCAGCTTGTTTTATGTTATAAACAACAATTCGGTATGAGAATCCGATTCCTCATTGAGGGTCCCGCACATCAAGTAGGCGTTTGTGGGATAAATGAATATTCATGAGAACACGGCTTTTTTGGGGTCATTCATGTCTAGTCTACATGGGTTCGTCCAACAACCATTGGTACTGGGATTTTGGACGGCAGCAGCTGAAGAGACAGAACTGGGGCTGATTCTACATTGGTAGCAAAGCCCAAAATAAAAAACCAAGTGATTTAGTATCTGCGACAAACCTGTAGCAATGCACGGGGTACATAGATGTATTATGTGTGCATGCAGGGTAAATACCGGCTGCTGTTGCATGTAGATCTGAGTTTGGACACCCATCTCCCGAATCTAACACTCTGCACATTGTACCTGTCTCCCTGCAGTGCAGCATGGTGTTACCCAGGTGCAATGCTACTTTTTCATTTTTCTTCTTTGTTCCTAACTCAGAATAAGCATAAATGGGCAGTTTCTGCTCATCACAGATTGCAACAGCTCAGGCGAGTGACCCTAGAATTCAGGTGAGTTAGAATCTGAGCAGGAAGAGCTCAGGCGAGTGACCCTAGAATTCAGGTGAGTTAGAATCTGAGCAGGAAGAGCTCAGGCGAGTGACCCTAGAATTCAGGTGAGTTAGAATCTGAGCGGGAAGCTAAAGTACGTGTCATAGTAAAACCAATAGACCATTATTTTCCTGTCCTCATAAAACTTCTGGAAGCCAAAGTCTACGGTAATAGGTCACCGTCAGCTGTTAATTTGTTTCTGAGAACGGTTGACTTATTAACAGATCCTTATGAGACCATGCCAGTTTGTGCATTCTGCAGAGTATCCATGAGGTGGCAGTAGAGGATTTTGTTACTATTGCGGGGAGGTGTAATAACTTCGCGCTGCTGTGTGTTATAAGGACTTTATCAAATAAGCAACCACATAAAACAGCATTTTATTCACCTTTTATGAGTAATCAAAAGATCTGTGGAGGGGAAGTAAACAAACATGAATGGGCCAATTTTGCAAAAAAAAACGAATTCTGTCCTGATTCCTAAGTCATTTGCACAAATTATATATAATCTACTTCATTCCTACTCTGCCAAGTGACCTGACTTTGAAAGATTGAAACCTTCTATATATCTGTTAGATATCAAGTGATTCCTCTTTAATTTATTTTGTTACTTTTAATTGCAAACCATCTCCATCCTCCTTCGCCTCACAGGGAACGCGGCACCGGCCTAGTTTTGAAAAACTCCTCCAAGTTTTGTTTCTGTCGGTACCACCTTATTGGCCTCAATACAAATCAATGGGCAGATCAGCAAAAGCACTTTCTATGGCAGGCCTGGCAACCTTTGGCTCTCTAGCTGTTGTGAAACTACGAGTCCCAGCATGCTGTGCCACAATTTTGCTATTGGGGAATGCTAAAACTCTGGGAAGGCATGCTGGGACTTGTAGTTCCACAACAGCTGGAGAGCCACAGGTTGGCCAGGCCTGTTCTATGTGATGTGCGGCAAGCTACTAACGCTGGTGGTCCAATGAAAGACGTATTAGCGTGACAGGAGATTACGAAGACCTGGCTGCCGTATTTGGCTCAGGCACATTATTATTCCTGATATTCAGGGACAAGAAAAGGGGGTTTCTAATAATATGATGAAGGTCTCTATATGCAGACCAGTTATAAAGTGCAGAATGCTACAGCGTAGAATCCTCTAATTCAGGGGTCTTCAAACTTGGCCCTCCAGCTGCTGTGGAACTAAACATCCCAGCATGCACTGCCACCTTTTTTATATAACAGCATGCTAAAACTATGGCAGTGCATGCTGGGATGTGTAGTGCCACAGAAGCTGGAGGGCCAAGTTTGAAGACCCCTGCAGTCTAATTCATGGGTTCGCCACTCCAGTCCTCAAGTACCACCAACAGGTCAGGTTTTCTGGATGTCTTACCATGCACAGGCAAGTTAATCTATTTTGCTGTATCAGTAATTCTCTATCCCACCTGCTTCCACAACTCATTAATAACAGGGAGGAAAAGTCCTTTTGTGCCAACGGTTTCCATAGACCAGGGGTAGTCACCATGTGTAGTTCCTCAGCAGCTGGAGGGCCAGCCCCTGCCATAGACCCTGGTCCTAATGAGCAATTTCATGGGTGATATCAGCTTTGGTTTTTGAGGAAAAAGTGAGTATTTTCCATATGATCATCAGAGCCGTAACTAGACTTTTTGGTGCCCTGTGCCAGAAAGAGCATTGGCGCCCCCCTCATTGTTTTCAAGGGACATGATGCACCCAAAAAAGGGGAATTGCCTCATGGGGAAGGGTCAGGGAAGAGATAGGGGAGGCCAGGAGATGCTGGGGATGATATAAGAGGAAGCTACAAGCAAGAATGATAATAAACAGAAATTTGACAGGCCCAAACAGCGCCCCCTGACCTGTGGTGCCCTGTGCGATGGCACAGGCCGCACTACCCTAGCTACAGCCCTGACGATCATGTATATGACATGAGAACTGTAAATCCACAATGCAGCATATTTGTTTTTTTTTCATAAATACATTTTTGGGTGTAAATAACCTGCAGTGAGGCGAATTTAAAAGTAATTACTTAATATACTGCAAATCACGCAGGTGTGATGTCATCAGCAATGACCAACCAGAAATTAGTTTTCATTTGTAAACCTGTATTAAGTTAATCTGTGGTTGTTTTTTTTTTTTCTTATCCTTTTTCCATAGGCCGATATATAGTTTTGGTTTTCTTGAGTGAAAGCTTTAGAGCAGGCATCAGCAACCCATGGCTCGCTAGCTGTTGGTGTACTACAAGTGCCAGCAAGCCCTGGCACACAAAGACTTATACGGTAGTTCCCCAACAGCTGGCTCATCACGGGTGGTCTAACTCTGCTTTAAGATGATTGGGTTTTTATTTTTTATTTTTTTAGCAAAACCATTTTGACCTTTTCAATACAAGTGATAAAGACAGTTAAAATGTATATTGAAATATATATATATAAAAAAATTAAATCTTTAAAATCTTTATGTGTGATATGAGGCTGTCTCTGCACAGAGAGAGCAGGAACTCACTACAAGAGGTTATAAAATACGCACTTGCACGCACACATATTATATAACGTTCTCTACAAGAGCCGACGAATCAAATTCTAGTGCAAATAGAGATCTCCCTAAACCTGACGCTAAGGAGAGGGTTAGTAAACAGCCTGGACGAAGGGTTTTACCTCCCCCGGACACAGAGGAGGCTGGGCGCTCTGCTACATCATGGTTTCCACAATGACGTGAGTGGGCTTCATGTGACCTCCGTTTGGGCAGAAGGGCGCGGCGCTCTCTGAGTCTTTGGCCCAGCGATTGATCTCCCTCGGAGCTGTAACGGATTTGATCCTCTGTGGGAACACAGAATTTTTTTTTATTTAAATAGACATTTGTTTTTTTTATTCTGGTTTTGGCCAACAAGTTGGGACGCCGTTAGGACTACACCCCCTCCGAGACTGGTCTAACTCAGCGGGAAGTAGCTTGTTCCCAGGCAGGCTTCTTGGGTCTGTTATTGGGGGCCCCTGATTGTCATATATGCAAATTATATCACTATTGTGGGTTTGTCTTCTAGAACAAAGGCTCACCGAGACTTGGGGTCCTAGCTACTAAAAAAGAAACCAGTGATGACCACTAAGTCAATGTATGTACAAGTGCCATATACCGAAGTACAAATGAGCTATTGTTCTCTGTTATCAGCCACCCTGCATGAATAATGTACTAGGAAGGAACCTACATCGGCTCAGTACGCTGTACGTACAGGTCTGATTTCCCATGCCGTGCTTCTTACCGAGATCTACAGGTTCCAGTACAATAATCAATGTACTTTCACAGCACAACGACCCCTCCGCCCGCCAGAAGTGTTGTTCCCGTACCTCAATCAGCGACCCCTCTGCGCGCACAATCTGATACACCAGGACCAGCGGGATACACATCATGGAGGACAGAGCCAGGGCCCAGCCGACCCCAATGGCCCAGTCTGGATACGTGTAATACTTATTGTAGGTGAGGGGGGTATATTTGGCTAAGGAGAAGATAAAGCAGCCCTGAAAACAGAAAAACAGATTTAGGAATCATTGAGAACCCTTTTCCCAAACTATGCCATTACAGTCCAGGTTTTAAGGATATCCATGCTTAAAATACATTACAGATGGGGGTTAGTGGGACCTACACTGGTCTCTATATATTTCCCAGAAGTATAAAGTATCTCCGCACAGTGGGCCCAATTCAGAATCGCTCGCAAACCGTCCGCATTGCGTACTTGAGAATAGCTCTGGGTTTTTGCCTGTATTTAGTCGCCCCTGTGCATCAGCTGGTCAGAGCGCATTATATCAGCCCTATCCTGGATGCCAGCGATCTGTCTGAACTGTTAGATCCCGGCGTACGCTCACCTCCAAATGGGCCGCAATTCCGTCTACACGTCCACAGCGTGCGATTGCCCTGTTTCTGCCTGGCTACACCCATTAGCTGCAACTGTAGATCCAGCTGAATAGCCCTACACAGATGAGCAACTAAGCATAGATTGGCCTTGTGAGCAGGCGCAGTGCGAAAAAAATAAATCACAGGTGCGCCCATTTTGCGTGTGTCTCGGAATTGGATCCAATGTGTCCTGAGTCACAGACTCTGGTCAATCAGCAGGGACTTGTCAAGACCCCTCTGGACTCATCCGCCTCAAACAAGGACCCTGCAGGACGAACGCCACGAGGTGGAAGGGAGGGACAGGGACTGAAATATTGTAATGAAAGTACAGCGATCACAGACGCAGCCATTTTGTGGGTCAAACCATCCTTTAGGAGAATGCAGACTATCGGAAACCAGTAACGGGGCATCTACAGCAACAGATTGGTTTCTCAATCGATAATTCAGAGCAGAACCTTCCGGCAGGATGTAGATTTGCTCTGTGCGGAACAGGAGATTTGGGGTCACTGTGGGTTCTGTGTATATGGAAGAGAAGGCGAAAGATGACCCCTAAACTTCTATCCCTCCTTTATCCAAGGTGGACAACTCCCCAAATGAATGTAGGCTCTGGGTACGTGGCGATTACGGCGTCCCTTAATATATCTCTATAATTGTGTACAGCAACGCTGCCATCTTAGTATTGGCTTAGGGCTTGATTCAGCAGTGCATGCAGATTTGGGTCCTGCGTAATCGCACACAGGACCTCATTCAGAGCCGCTCGCAAAATGCGAGTGCTCGCTCTGAATGAAAGCGGCCGCATCGAGCGGCCACGTTGATGGTCGCGATGGTCAAGACCATCGCGACCATCGGGGCTTGCGACGAGACCCTTGTGGTAGGGTCTCGTCTGCCGCAAGCCCCAGAGAGCTTCTGGCTCTAATAACGCCCACAACGGCAGGCGTTCGTTTGGGAACGCCTCCGTTTGTGAAGCCACCCCCCCGCCACGCCTACAAAACGGGGCGAGCTGTCGATCACCATCGACAGCCGCCCCTTTGGTAGTGAGCACCGGAGCGAGAGAATTTCTCTCTCGCTCCAGGGCTTGTGCAAGCGCAGTGAGGCCGCTGCGTGTGCAGAGCCCAACATCGACCCGCTAGCGAGCGGGTCTGAATGAGACCCACAGTCCGGCAGTAGACTGTCAATGATCGATAGTCTGCTGCCATTTCTGGGCGGGAAAGGGGGCAGTGACGGTCTCAGTTTTCCAAAACGGAGACGTGCCCCCACTGTTGGGGGGAGGGAAGAGGCCAGGATTTTTGCCTGTTTTTCGCTCATCTGCGAGGACCGTCTTGCATGACGCCATGATTATGCAAATGATCCGATTCTGCGTCCAAAGACGGAATAGCAAAGTTGCTAGTGTGCGGCTTTGCAATTCCGTCCTTTGCGGATTCAGGCCCTTAGAACAAGTTCCCTGTGTTATAGTCGTTTGTTGTATTTGAAGTCTACAATAAAGCAATTTCTATAAATAAAGTTAATGCTATTACTGATTGTATTCTCATAAACACTGGTCCAGTCCACAAAATGGCTTCTAATCAATTTGCCACAAACCAGTGACATCACTGAAGGACTTTGTGGCTAGTTCCTAAAATACAGATAGGGCACATTGCAAATGGCCACCTGCACTATAAGCTACACAGGGTGCACTCACCACACAGAGCAGAGGAGTAATTACACACCAGCTCCACTTCATCCATGGTCCCGGCTTGTACCCGATCATATCCTCAATGTCCTGGTAAAACCTATCAGCACCTGTATCGGGACATGGAGTGTTGTAAGTGACCCTCACCAATAATAATGAGCTTGGCACAATGTTTACTTAAGTGAGAACCAGACCAGAATCTCACAATGTTGGCGCCTGAGGTGAGGGTCCGCTATTCATCTTATAGACAAAGGGAGGGGGAATGATACACTAAAGGCCACCACACACAGAGCGATATAGTGGCCAATCCGACGGATTGGAAAGATATCGCAGCTATATAGTTCCATGTGTGTGCATGATATCGTCCGCTGCATCCTCCCGTGGGGTCATCCGCCGCTCCTCCGGATCTTTCTGCATGCACAAAAGATCTAGAGAATCGACGAACGATCCCATGCTGGTCTATGCGGGTGGGGGGGGGGCGTGGAAAATATACATCCTGTAATGCCCAATACTTCTAATTATACAGGTTACATGCTAAATTCACAACAGGAAAAAAAAATATATAAGATTATGGGAAAACGGTAATGGATATAGAAATACTCACAGTGTAACATGATATAGCTGAAGGTTTATCACACTAATATAATCATAAAGCTTCATTTATCAAGAATAAATATTGCTAAAGCTACACCCCCAGTCGAAAAGTGCATGTTATACTGCTAGGTGACAGTAGCCAGTGATATGAGGTAGAGGATTGAAATCTAATCTATAGGTACACACAGGGAAAGAGGTCATTGTGGGGGCAGCACGCTTGGTGTAGTGGTCAGAATTAGCCCTGAGGTCATGAATCCAATTTCTGACCAAGGCACAATCTGTGTGGAGTTTGTATGTTCCACCCATGTCTGCGTCAGTCTCCTCCCACCAAAACATAATGGCAGGTTAATTTGCATTATGCCAAAAAATTAATCTGTGTGTCCCCATGTGAGCTCTGCTGGGGCAGGAACTCAACATACACTAATAATATACGTGTATGGGCTGAAATTCTATTTATAGAATTACAGCCTATCCACTCACAATTCCTGACATCCGCAGTGGACGCACAGGGTGAATATCGCTTCATACCGCAAAATGACGCCATGTGGGCACTGAGTAAGGATTACTATGAGCTTTCCTATTGTTTTGTAGTATAGAACTTACCATAAACCCAGGCGACAGCGATACATTCAAAGAATGCAACCCACAGGAGGCAGACGCCACTGGCTGCGTAGTAGTCAAATAGCTGGAAGACGTACATTCCGCCCTACAAGAGAAGGCAGAGCGGTGTTATACAAAGGTAGGTCCATACTATAGTTACACTGTCAGCAAATGAACATACAATACACATGAACAGAAAAGGGATCTACATAAATAGAACGGCCTAGGTAACGTTGCTGGCCAGCTGTTGAATTGGAACCACAAATACCAGCATGCTTCTCCAAACAGTGGACAATCTGAAGCCTACGGACCTAGAGGTGAGGGAGGCCTGGCTGAGCGGGCGGAACTAGTAATGGTGGAAAAAAGCAACATAAGGGAAAAAAAAACAATGGATCTAATAACACTAGACGCGAGTGTCAGACCGATTTATATAGGTTACCAAAACGGTCATATCCCGGCGAGGGTGAAATGCAGGGCATCTAGATGTAGACGCCTGACATTTCCCCGATGCTGGGAGACCGGCGCCCAGCATACCGATTCCACAAAAACACATTTAAAAAGCGTCCGAGGGAGCAGGTTTGGAAATATTTTACATTTTCTAGGACAATATAAAGCAAATACTGATTAACATTGGACAGAGTATGAGACCCTGAACCCTGGATGTAAACTAAAGCTAAATCCGATATTAGGGAAAGGTCATTTCTAAACCACAGAAGAGGTTTGGGGACATCACAAGTCTACATCTGCGCAGGTGTTCTCGAGAAGCGCATCCATTAGCACGCCAAGATGGCAGCGTTTGTACTGAAGTGCAGATACGAGAACTCATTCTGCGGAACAGGGTTATTTCTGGATGATAAAAAGGGCAGAGAGGCCGCATTTATAGCGACGCTTCGCAGGGGGGGGCACACCGGCTTTTGTCCCCATAAAATGACTTGATACCCGTCACCTCTATCCATGTTCCAGAGATAGGTTTAATCCCCATAATGTGACGCGTTTCGCACCATCCAGCGACTCTTCTGTGTAACGCATTTCTGAGCCCAACGCGGACCAATGCAGGAAGACAAACGCCAACAGTCCTGATATTACCGCACCATCAGGACTCAGATATACGTGGAAGTAGTTTGGTCTGGTCTGTGATGTTTTTATGTTCATTATCCAAAGCCATCAGCAAAACTAGGCTGCTATTATGGAGATGTTACCCCTGACCGTGGAGAGGGCGTACACCCCGATATGTAGCAGTGATTATATACCTGCAGTACACGGCAAAGCATCAGCCCGAGAGGCTACTAGAGATCCTACTTACTTGTGTGACCATGGTCAGCCCCAGCAGATAGCTGAGGAAACACACGATAGCGATGAAGATCTCTCGCCTGTATCCCTTCCGTAGGAAGGACGGGTACAGATCAACTAACGATGTGATCTGTCCTTCAACTTCAACAAACTGCCAGGAGGAAATGACACCATGTAATTAGTTATAGCACCGCCTGCTGCACCACAACCGGGGCAAATATCACTTACAGCAACATTATATGTACCATTTACAGCTACTTATTTTGAATATCACCATAGTTAAAGCGTGATCCATTCACGTATTTTACTTGCACTATTGACCATATCATTTACATGTTCCCCGAGGAGATTTCTGGTTACAGGAGTGATGGACATGGGGGGGTAACTAACACATTTATATGGATACATTAAATTAGGGTGATTTCTGAAACTCTGTGTACAGATGCCAAGTAGCGATGTATCCCAGGGCAACCAATTGGAAGTCTGTTTTTATTTGCTAAAACTTGTAGCGATGACAGAATCTGGTTGGTTACAACTCTCAATTTCTCTAAGCGCCCTCCCAAAGTGTCCGACTCACCTGGCTATCCAGTCCAAGTAGTAGCAGCATTATAAAGAAGAGGATGGCCCAGAATGAGGGCAGGGGCATCATGGATACGGCCTTGGGGTACGCGATGAAAGCCAAGCCAGGACCTACAGAAATACCGAATAAGGGGGAGGGGAGGGAGAGGCTGCGATTAGTACAGCTTTGCCCGAGGCGGAGGACACTCTACCCTCTCTGACGGGGACCTATGTGCCCTAAGTTACTCTAGTCAAGGAAAGTGCGGCGCTCCTGCTGGTGTGGAACTACAAATACCAAGTTACTTAAATCTATTGTAGAGGAATAATTACACATTAAGGTCAAAGGCCAAACTCCCATTAGCCCCACTTTTACCCTCGCACCCCCAAATCCGCCCTCATTCTGAAAGACGCTGCAGAACGCTCTCATCCACCTATTTATTATATATTCCCAGAATAACAGGCGGAAAAAGATCCGGCTCCTAAACCCCACACTGAGCGGTGATCAGTCACTTTCCCCCTGATACACACATGTAAAGTCCTTTAATCCTGTGACTTGTACATGGTAATATTACATGATCACGTTACATGTCAGTGTGTCATCCGCCGACCTAGGACCCTGCACTGCTATAATGTTCTGCTCCCGTTCTCACCCACGTATATTATTCCAGCTGAAATATCATTGATTGAATTTATTGCTTGGCGATAATTATTTCATCCGGTTTGATGTAATTATAAAATAAATGGGAAGACGGGAGCACACGGCACAGTTGGCCGGGTCACTAATGTGTGCCTCATGCCCGTGCGTTATCAGCGGCTGGAAGGTGCGTTTGCGCACATTCCTTTCCTACGTCCGGAAACATTTTAGGACACAACATTTAGAGATGGAATCAAATCAAAGCTACAAATCTTAGAATGATTTGCTCCTAAGTCTAAAAGGAGGCGCTTATTATAGGTCTGTACACTTACCAAATAATCCTATAGGTTTTATCATGTATAGATCAAATTACCCAACATCCACCTAGATGAAGGCTATGGGCTCTCACGACTAGTCAGGGCCGGTGCTACCATTAGGCGCCATTGAGGTGACAGAGATCGCCAGCACAATAATGAATGAAGCTTCTGAAAGAGACGTCCTTATGCTACTTAGTACTGACAGCAGAAGCGGATTATATAGACAGCTGCTGCACCCATACGTTTCCTCTGCTCTTCTATACATGTATAACAAGCCTGGCTGGCTCAGCATTGCATGCAGGTAGCAGGGTCAGTCCTCTGCCCCTCTCCCCCTCAGAACTATTGTGCTGATGTGGTGTTAAACCAGTTTAGCATATGTTGTGTGAATTTACACTGTGTGCTCAGAAAACCAGCAGGTCCAAAAGCGTCTGTGCACAGTCATCTGCACTTTGGACCCTTACTACTAAAGAGGTGGGAGAGTGTGTGTGGGGAGGTGGGGGGGGGGGAAGAGAAGTGACGGGGAGGGTGGGGGGATTGGGACGCTAGGCTGAAGCTATGCCCGGGGTGCCAAGAAACCTTGCACCGGCCCTGCAACTAGTGTGGACACTACATGTGGCCTGTTCACTATTGTGTGTGTGGTCCGGGGGAGGGGGAGGATCAGACACAAGTGATGGACCATCCACAGTTACACGTTACAGCCGGGTACCCCTCTGTGGCTATACTCCTGTCTGCACAGTCACTCTATTAACTTCAGGTCACGCGAGTGTAGACTGTTGGGTTTAATACATATGTTGCATAACCCTCCTACGTTCCTTCCGTGCTTTACAACCATGTAGTTATATCATCAGTGCTGCTTATTTCTGTTGTTCTGGGATATGACAAATGTATTCAGTGATGAGATCACAGGAGAGACACAATTCTGCCTGATGATATAAATACAAGGGAAGGAAGGTGGAAAAATAATGCAATGTATTTAGTCAAAGCTGCTGAAGGATATGTTAAGAGCTAAGACATCAATACTATCTGAAGACGGAAAACCCATTTAATGTGACTTCATGTCATTGTCTTGTGGCTAAATAATGTGGTTTCTGATGTCACAGTGTCCAACAGTAACTCCACTTCTGTATCTACATATCAGTCCCTTCTGCATAGGACAATTCCCTCTTGTGTACAGGGAATGTACTCCTATATCATTCTGTCATAATTAGATCTGTTTTATTTATCCGATTATTTATATCTGAATTATTATTCTGTGAGCATTACTGCCTCACAGCACTGAGGTCATGGGTTCGATTCCCACCACGGCCCTAACTGTGTGGAGTTTGTATATTTTCCCTGTGCTTGCATGGGTTTCCTCCGGGTGCTCCGGTTTCCTCCCACACTCCAAAAATATGCTGGTAGGTTAATTGACTCTCAACAAAATTACCCCTAGTGTGTATGTGTGTACATGTGGTAGGGAATATAGAGTGTAAGCTCCACTGGGGCAGGGACAGATGCGAATGGCCAAATATTCTCTGTAAAGCGCTGCGGAATATGTGTAATAATAATTATATCCCTTAACAGCAGAATCAATAAGAAACTAATTGTATGGCCGGTTAGATCGCAGCAGAAATGTTACTAAAAGACCAGAATCGCCCAGGAGATGGGGAGCCCTGAAAACTGCAAGAAGCAAATTTTTCTGGTAACTAAATTTCTGAGGATCATCCTAACAGCACCAATTAGTCCCAAATCAGCACAACAGCTGCACCGACACGATCTCTGCTGCCTGATGATATAAATACAAGGGAAGGAAGGTCGAAAAATAATGCAATGTATTTAGTCAAAGCTGCTGAAGGATATGTTAAGAGCTAAGACATCAATACTATCTGAAGACGGAAAACCCATTAATGTGACTTCATGTCATTGTCTTGTGGTTTCCGAACATACAGAGGAACAGTTCCTAGCGCCCAATGACTGCATCAGGTGTCCATGGGGCCTGTACTAGATATAACAACCAGTCACAAACCATATTTATGTATGTGGGCTGGAGGTCCCGACTAACCACCTTTCCTATAGAAACACGATACTGACATTAGTATAGTAAATGGATGCAAAACACTGGATCAAGAATACTGCCCGATCTGTGCAATGAGACTACGGTTTCCTATCATCACTGAGGTGGAAACAGGAAACTTTTCCTGGCCCAGGTAGGAGACTGTGAAAGTGCGTCCATGCCGCATACACAAATTAAGCGTCATATTGTGAGCGCAGCTTTTGTAATGGAAACCAGTGACATCACTCATACCTGATGAGGTGTACACTCAGGAATGTCACTGGTTTCCTAGTTACAGTCTCCAGATATTACCTCAGTTCACAAAATGGCTGCCTCCGGCTGCATGAGGGGAAAAGCTGCACTTTAATAGTACCTGACCGAAAGCCACACGCAAAATGGAGTCTTGAAAGGTTATCACTCTCCCTGAAGGAATCTTCCCAGTTACCAACTTCATGCAATCGCAGTCCTGTCATTTTATGTAGCTTACTATGATCCTGTAATGTCAACTTACTATCTGTAACTATGACAGGGAATGGTACAGTAAATTAATTACTTTCACCTATTTAGGACTCTATGGGGCATCTGTTTACCTGACGTGATCTGTCAGCGAAGGAAACCTCACAACACTGCGCCCGCTGTACTATGGAAGCTTGACTGACAGGCTAGAGGCGTGTCACTCGGCTCGCCAGCGCTCAGTGACGGCCTCACCGTACCATCAGCATACAGTACCTGACTCGGCCACATCTGCAATGTCCACCCCTTGCTCTTGTGCCATGAAGCCCAGGACGGAAAAAATTGCGAAGCCAGACACAAAACTGGTACCACTGTTGAGGCATCCCAGCAGCAAACAGTCCCTATGTCACACACATGTCACGGAGCAGTGTTAATGAGACACAAAACCTGCACAGCTCCCACCCCCTCTGACCGCCAACTTGCCTGTAGCAGTTGTACTTGTACTTGTTGTAGCTCCCCAGGGACGTCATGGCTCCCAGGCAGATGGCATAGGAAAAGAAAATCTGGGTCCCGGCATCGATCCAGACCTTACAATGACAGGAGACAAGAGGCGTGATGAGCGGAGAGGGTAATCGGTAATACACAGTACTGCAAACCGCTAATGGTAGCAAGAATTACTTCATAACTCCCAAACGCACATTTCCAATGGGAGCAACGGGCACTCGTCACAGTGACGCACGCGGAAGCCAATGAGAGAGGCCAATTAGAGTATTGTATCTCCAGTCAATGCGGCTCACAGCTACAGCTATCAACCAACAAGACTGGATTTCCCTGACACTTCTCCGAGTCCCCGGAGCTCCTACCAGACCTCCTGTGGTTGAATGGTGCCTCTGAATGGCCACCAATCAACGCTATTAACGGAATCAGGGGGAGGACGGGGGGGCTGCAAAAAAATAAAACAAGCGAGAAAACGGGTGCACAAGGAGAAATCCATGGATGTATGAATGGGATAAATGGGAATGCTGATAGGTGGCCATTGCTGGAACACAATTAATGAACTTGGTCATTTAGAACATATAAGACACCTGCGTGAGGTGTGACCATATAATATGCGCTATCTGGACAAGGCTGCGCTGCTGTCAGCGTAGACCAGGGGTGGGGAACCTTTTTTCTGCCGAGGGCCATTTTGATATATAGAACTTTGTTTGCGGGCCTGGTTCAGGCCACGCCTCCTCCACGTGATGTCACACGGGGCGTGGCCACAATCGCAAGTGTTTACAGCAATGTCTGGAGCATCCTCAGGAGCTGTAAGGGCAGGAGTGTGATGGTATGAAGCGTCCCAAGGACACTCCCGGCAGCACTGCTGCATGGATTCTGGCTGTAGCGTGCCATTCTAGGCACCCTGCTAGCCAGATGAGACCATCAGAAAAAAGCTCCGAGGGCCAGACAATATGATACCGAGGCCCTGATATGGCCCCCAGGCAGGAGGTTCCCCATCCCTGGCGTAGAGGGAAGATGGGTTATCATACTCTGCTGCCCAGCAATGCTTCATAATAACTGTGTCACTGCTCCAGCAAGCGGGGAAGGCTGGAAATAAAAGCATCAAAAAACGTCTTCAAAACAGGAAAAATTATTCTCACCCGGTTGGAGGGGTTTCCTGCATATTCTGGGGGGCTCCCCTGAGATTAGTAGTGGGATCTTTTCCAGCTGCTGGAATCCTCCCTCCTGCAGTGCAGTACAGAAGTACGCCAGCAGAGGTCTCACATTGGGATAGATAATGAGACCCCGTATTTCCAGTGTGGTTACTTCACACCAGAGATGAGATCATGTAAAGACTTTCTATGAATGTGGGTTTTAGTACTATGGCGTCACAGGAGTCCACGCTTGGATACGACATGGTACTACAACCCATATTCAACCAGGACTGGAACTCCATAAACCACCATTAGGCCGCAGTCAAACCCAAAGCCCCGGCATACCAGGCACAGACAGTGTTCAACCCAAACTAGAAGCTTCTAAGGTTTGAGCTCCGATACACATAGAATCCATGTACTGGCCCATCACAGGTGTGTGTGTGTGTGTGTGTAAGAGGGGTAAGTATAGACAAGACACAAACTCCAGCCATAGAGACCTCACAGGTGTGTGCATGTCAGCGTTTATCAGCACGGCCGCAGCGCTCAGTGTCAATATTATCAGCACGGCCGCAGCGCTCAGCGTCAATATTATCGGCACAGCCGCAGCGCTCAGTGTCAGCATATATCGGCACAGCCGCAGCGCTCGTGTCAGCATTATCGGCACAGCCGCAGCGCTCGTGTCAGCATTATCGGCACAGCCGCAGCGCTCGTGTCAGCATTATCGGCACAGACGCAGCGCTCGTGTCAGCATTATCGGCACAGACGCAGCGCTCGTGTCAGCATTATCGGCACAGACGCAGCGCTCGTGTCAGCATTATCGGCACAGACGCAGCGCTCGTGTCAGCATTATCGGCACAGACGCAGCGCTCAGTGTCAGCATTATCGGCACAGACGCAGCGCTCAGTGTCAGCATTATCGGCACAGACACAGCGCTCGTGTCAGCATTATCGGCACAGACGCAGCGCTCAGTGTCAGCATTATCGGCACAGACGCAGCGCTCGTGTCAGCATTATCGGCACAGACGCAGCGCTCAGTGTCAGCATTATCAGCACAGACGCAGCGCTCAGTGTCAGCATTATCAGCACAGACGCAGCGCTCAGTGTCAGCATTATCAGCACAGACGCAGCGCTCAGTGTCAGCATTATCAGCACAGACGCAGCGCTCAGTGTCAGCATTATCAGCACAGCCGCAGCGCTCAGTGTCAGTATTATCAGCACAGCCGCAGCGCTCAGTGTCAGCATTATCAGCAGAGAACTAAAGACCATTATAATATTATATAGAAATAATAGAGAGTGAAATGTCACGCTCACCTGCGGATCGCCCAGGCGCGTTATGTCCGGGTAAAGGTAGAATTTGATCCCTTCTGCTGCCCCAGGAAGCGTGACCCCCCGGATCAGTAACACGAGGAGCATGATAAAAGGGAAAGTGGCTGTGAAATAAACCACCTAGGAATAAAGTACAGAAAAGTCCATTATCTACCGATACCCCAGATACAGAAGAGATAAATGCTCAGCTAATGTATCTCACTGGTTCTGGTGCCGCTTTCAGGCACAGCCCCCGCGGATGACAAACTCTGCATGAAACATACCAACTTCCCACTGAGCTACACCTGAGGATTAGATACTTCTCATGCCCCATCCTTATTGTCCCTATATTTATTGCCCCTTGGTACATGCAAGACGCTCACTCATAGTGAAACAGAAAAATACAGATAGCATCACCAGGATGTTCTCTGCATTGTATGGCAGTCACAGGGATGCTATCTGAATTGAATGTTTTTCACCAGGATGCTCCCTGTATTGTAATGCAAGCACTACTGTAGTATGCTCTCTGTATTGTATGGCAGTCACAGGGATGCTATCTGGATTGTATGTTTTTCACCAGGATGCTCTCTGTATTGTAATGCGAGCACTACTGCTCTTGGTATTGTATGGCAGTCACTAGAATGATCTAAGTTTTGGGTACAGGTAGTCATAAGAAATGTTACATGTTTCTTTCTTTTACGCTGTCAAGGGAAATGGTCATAATACAAAGTGACGAACTGTCTAGATACAGTAAAACAAGAGATATGGTAAGAACTTACCTTTGTTATCTCTGTTTCTACGAAGTCCATAGGGTCCACAGGGTTGACCTTGGGGTTATAGCTGGAACAGGATCCATGGGCACCACACAGTTAAGCTTTTAGCTCCCAGGATGCACTTGGGTCCTCCTCTATACCCCGCCCCCGAGCCACAGGCACCTCAGTTGGTAAGCAGCCTAGGCCGGAGGAGAATATGGAACAGAGAGAAGGAAGACTGGAACACACAAGAAACCATACTCACAGCAATAGGAGACGGAAAACCGGTGACCAGCCACACAGCCCATTTGAAGCCAGGTGCGTCAGGGCGGGCGCCCTGTGGACCCTATGGACTTCGTAGAAACAGAGATAACAAAGGTAAGTTCTTACCATATCTCTTGTTTTCTACTTCAGGGTCCATAGGGGGTCCACAGGGTTGACCTTGGGGATGTCCCAAAGCAGTACAACTAAGGGCGGGGACGCTCCTGTGCTGAAAGGAGTACCCGGCGCCCAAAGGATGCATCCTGAGAGGCAAAGGTGTCAAACGCATAGAACCTCAAAAACGTTTGAATTGAAGACCAAGTGGCTGCCCTACACAGCTGAACAGCAGAAGCGCCACGTCTAGCAGCCCAAGAGGGACCCACAGAACGAGTGGAATGAGCCTTAACAGAGGCTGGCACAGGTAAGCCCTCCTGTGCATAAGCCTCACAAATAACGGAACGAAGCCAACGGGCTAACGTTTGTTTGTTGGCAGGCCAACCCCTCTTGTGAAAACCAAAGAGGATAAACAAGGAATCAGACTTCCTAACCGAAGCCGTCCGGTCTACATAAATTCTAAGCGCCCGGACCACATCTAAGGAAGTCTCACCAGCTGAAAGATCAGGGGACTGAAAAGCTGGCACAACAAGTTCCTGATTAATATGGAACTTCGAGACCACTTTGGGCAAAAACTCAGGACGAGTGCGGAGCACCGCTCTGTCCTGGTGAAAAATCAGGAAAGGAGGGCGACAGGAAAGCGCCCCCAATTCAGACACCCTCCTGGCCGAAGCAATTGCCAGGAGAAAAACCGTCTTAAATGTCAGCCACTTGAGCTCCACCGCCTCAAGAGGCTCAAACGGAGGACCCTGCAGGACCCGTAGCACCACCGCCAAGTCCCAAGGAGCCACAGGAGGCACAAAGGGAGGCTGGATCCTGAGAACACCTTGGAAAAAGGTGTGAACGTCTGGTAGTATTGCAATCCGCCGTTGAAACCACACGGACAAGGCGGACACATGAACCTTCAGAGATGCAAGGCGTAAGCCGAGATCCAATCCTGACTGAAGAAATTCCAAGATCCTAGAAACTCGGAACACCTGAGGATCATAAAGTCTGGACTCACACCACTGAAAGTAAGTGTGCCACACTCTGTGATAAATCCGTGCTGAAGCAGGCTTGCGTGCCCTGAGCATCGTACCAATAACCGAACTGGAGAAGCCCCGAGACCTCAAGACGGCTGTCTCAACAGCCACGCCGTCAAAGACAGCCGACCCAGATCCGGGTAAAGGCAGGGCCCCTGAGACAACAGGTCCCGACGTTGAGGAAGAAGGTACGGAGCGTCGATGGAGAGGCTTCTCAGATCGGAGTACCAAGGACGTCTGGGCCACGCCGGAGCTACCAGCACGAGCATGCCGCCGTCCTGCTTGAATTTCCGCAGAACCCGAGGAAGCAGGGATATCGGAGGAAACAGATACGCCAGGTGAAACGTCCATGTCACCGACAGCGCGTCCACCAGACTTGCACCTGCGTCTCTTGTCCTTGACCCGTAAACGGGCAACTTGTGATTGTGACGGGAGGCCATCAAGTCCAGCTCCGGCAGTCCCCACCTGTCCACGAGTAGCTGAAACACCTCTGGGTGAAGCGACCATTCCCCGGGATGCACGTCGTGACGGCTGAGGAAGTCCGCCTCCCAATTGAGGACTCCGGGGATGAAGACCGCCGAGATCGCTGGAATGTGACCCTCCGCCCAAGACAGGATACGAGACACCTCCGACATCGCTGCCTGACTGCGAGTTCCGCCTTGGTGATTGATATACGCCACCGTGGTGGCGTTGTCGGACTGCACCTGTACCGCCCTTCCGTGAAGAGCGGGGCCGGACGACTGCAGGGCCTTGTATACTGCCCGCAGTTCCAGGATGTTGATGGGGAGAAGTGCTTCTTCCGCTGACCAACGACCCTGAAGTGACAAAGAGCCGGTCACTGCCCCCCAACCCCGGAGACTGGCATCCGTCGTGAGCAGGACCCAGTCCGGGATCCAAAATGGGCGCCCCTCGACCAGATGAGCTGTCTGAAGCCACCAAGCCAAAGATAGCCGAACGTCCGGAGACAACACCAGCACCTGAGAGCGGATCCGGTGAGGTAACCCGTTCCATTCTGATAGAATCAGCCCCTGCAGGGGCCGGGAATGGAACTGGGCAAATTCCACCATGTCGAATGTCGACACCATGGACCCCAGAACTCTCATAGCCGAATGGACCGACAGGCGGCAACGGCTCAGGCAACTGCGTATCCGCAGCTGTAGTGAGGGGACCTTCTCCGGAGTCAAGAAGATCCTTTGTTGACGCGAATCCAGCAGGGCTCCCAAATGAACCATCCGCTGTGATGGAATCAGAGAGGACTTTTTCCAATTTATCAACCACCCGTGTGCTTGCAGGCAAGCGATCGTCAGGTGGAGATGTTGAAGCAGTACCTCCGGGGAGCTCGCCAGCAACAGGAGGTCGTCCAGGTACGGCAGCAGCCGTACATTCTGGTTCCGAAGATGTGTGGCCATGACCGCCATAATCTTCGTGAACACCCTCGGTGCCGTGGAGAGACCAAAGGGTAGCGCCCGGAACTGATAGTGGTGTTGAAGGATAGCGAACCTCAGATACCGCTGGTGTGAAGATGCTATCGGAACATGGAGGTAGGCGTCCTGGATGTCCAGGGACACCATGTAATCCCCCGGTTCCATCGCCAGAATGATGGAACGTAACGTTTCCATCCTGAACTTGGGAACTCTGAGGAATTTGTTCAGAGACTTCAAGTTGAGGATAGGGCGATGAGAACCATTGGGTTTCTGCACCAGAAACAGAGACGAATAATACCCCGTCCCTCGTTGTGATAGAGGAACGGGAACAATGACCCCTGCTTTCAGCAAGGACTCTATAGCCTCCTGAACCTGTAACGCCTTGGTCTTGTTCTGAGAAGGACTTGTGCAGAAAAACTGGTGGGGTGGTCTGTGCCGAAAAGACAGGGCGTACCCCTGGGAGACCACTTCTCGAACCCAGGCATCCGTGGTGGTATTGTGCCAGCACTGGGCAAATAGAAGAAGTCGGCCTCCCACTCTGAGGTCCCCCAGAGGGAGGCCCGTCCCATCAGGCCGCAGGTTTATCTTCCTGCTTGGAAGAAGGGCGCCGAGCACTCCAGGCTTGCTTCTTGGGTTTAGAGGCCGTCTTACTCGCAGACTGTCTCGGGAAGGACTGACCTTTCGCCTTACCCTGAACCCGAAAGGAACGAAAAGCCGAACTCCGATTAGCAGGCAGTGCCGCCGAAGGGAGGAAGGCCGACTTGGATTTAGCCAGGGTGTCCACTATTTTGTCCAAGTCCGGACCAAATAGTAATTCCCCATTGAAAGGTAAGGCCTCCAGACCTTTCTTTGAATCAGAGTCCGCTCTCCAGGACCGCAACCATAAGGATCGGCGGGCAGACACCGCTGCAGCCGATACCCGCGAGGTCAGCAGACTAGCATCTAAAGAAGCTTCTCCAATGTAAGAAGCGGCGTCCCTCATTTGTCCCAACAACGCCCGCTGGACATCCGGAGCGTCGTCCGGGAAGGTATCTTCCAATGCATTGGCCCACCCCTCAATGGCCTTGGCCACCCAGGAAATGGCCATGGACGGTCGGGCCACCGCCCCGGAGAGGGAGTAAATAGACTTTAAGCAAGTCTCAACTTTCCTGTCCGTGGGATCCTTCAGCGAGGATATCGACGGTAATGGTAAGGTGGCGCCCCGAGTTAAACGGGTGACATGGGAATCCACCGCCGGTGGAGTTTCCCATTTTTTACAATGTGCCTCAGGGAAGGGGTAATTAGAAGCCAACCGCTTCTGAGGAAGGAATCTCTTACTGGGCGCCTGCCAAGCTACCGCCATATGATCCGTCAACTGATCCGACAGGGGAAACACCGCAGAAGCCACCTTAGTTTTTTTGAAACTAGGAAACTTCGACCTAGGAACCGGTGCCTCATCCTCTATAAGAAGAATAGCTCGCACCGCCCTAACTAGTGCTCGCACATTAATGGACGACTTGGTATCCATTTCCTGGACCGAGGCGTCCGAGTCAGTGTCATCAGGGACCTCCCCATCATCTGAGGAACCCTCTGAGTCCGATACCTGAGCAGCCCGTGTCATGAGTGGGCGTTTAGAAATCCTAGAAGGCATGTCAGTCTGCAACATTGACTGAAAAGCCGAGGAAGCGGCCGCCAAATTTTGCACGGAGTTGGAGAGCACATCCACCCATGGTGGAGGCGTCGCCATAGGGGCCTGAAAAGGTACCACAGGCTGCTGCGGCACAGGGGAAGCCTGTATATACATAGGCAACCCCGCATAGGGACCAACTGATTGAGACCCAGGAGGACTCCGCAATAACTGCGGGACACCCGGGGAATGGGGGATGGTCGGCTGGGGCACCGCCCTAGTAGGGAGAGCAGTCGGGACCGACAGACGGTCCGCAATAGACACCAGCACTTGAGAAAACATCGCCCACGGTGGTTCCTGCGCCAGAGAAGGTCTGGATGGGCCAGGAGCCACCTGGCATCGACTACACAGGCCATCCTGTGACAAATCCTCCCTATCTACTCCTGCAGAACAGCGTCCGCAGGAGGCCAACACCGGAGCCACTGAGCACTCAACCTCCTCGTCTGACATGACAGAATATATTATATATCTGGCACCAGGGTAGAAGTAAAACGCACTCACCGGTGTGCTGAACAACAGCCCACAATATGGCACTGAGTAGCACACAACTGTATGTGACGGACCTCACAAATACGTGATCTATATAAGTGAGGTCAGTAGAAACGCCCCTCCCCCACACACCTGCAGGGCTTGTAGGAGAAGTAAAGGGATAGGTATAAGCTGACAGTAAGCGGAAAATAAGCACAGACAGGCAGCACTAGCAAAAAGTCACATACCATGCAGGAAGATATACTCACTGCACCTTTCCACTACAATCAACCTGCCCAGATTCAGTGTCTGGGAGGGCTATAGTGCTGTGTACGCTGTCCTTAATCAGGGGAGAGGTACACAGGGGGACCGGTCCGCGTGCTCCCTGAGATCTGCGCTGCCACTGGGAAAATGGCCGCTGGAGACCTCAGAGGAGGAGTGGCCGAGGAATCTGCAGCTCAGCGACGCCAGACTGCGTGCTGAAAGGCGCGCTGAGCTGAGGGGAGGAGCCGCTGACAGGGAAGGCTTCCTCCCCTGGCTGGCCATTAACCCCAGGGATGCTGGCTTCCCGCTTGCCGGTTATCCCTGGTGGTCTAGTGGTCCCACGGGTTATGGGGGGGCCCGCCGCCACTGCCAGCAGCCTCCGGTCTGTCCCCCGGACCGGAGGCTAAAGGACTGCATTTAAGGCATTCCGCGCGCCGCCGCTAGCCAGCGACGCGCGGCTTACCTGAATCCCCGGCGACTCCGGCAGCAGTCCTGGGAGGTAGACAGAGTCCGGCTAGTACGGACTCTGTCCTCCCGCCGCGATCCCCAGATCAGTACTGGCGTCGCGGCGCCAGTCGGGGATCAGAGCGGCAGCGTGGGCGTCTGTACAGACAGCCCTTCGCTGCCGTCTGTAGTAAAAATAGATTAAAAATAAATAAAATTTAACTTAAAATAAAAAGCTTCTGGGGGCTGCTCCTGCAGCCCCCCTGCGCGGTGACCGACTCCGGCCGGGCACCAGCTTACACTGAGGTGCCTGTGGCTCGGGGGCGGGTTATAGAGGAGGACCCAAGTGCATCCTGGGAGCTAAAAGCTTAACTGTGTGGTGCCCATGGATCCTGTTCCAGCTATAACCCCAAGGTCAACCCTGTGGACCCCCTATGGACCCTGAAGTAGAAACACAATTTCTGGTGAGATGTTGGAACGTGGACCACCCATTACCAAATGTCTAGTTTACCAAATGTCTAGTTTCACCTATGTACATGCCCTCTAGTCCAAATGGCGGTGCCAACATAAGCTCCCACCGATCTGAGCCGTAACAGTCCCTTTGGGATGACCCTCCTACCACCCACGTTGGGTTCCTCCTTACCTTCCCAGTAGAACGGACACCTTTCCAGATGCAGAAAAAGCAAATGACCCAGGTAAGGAGGAGACATAGGGCCAGCTCCCATTTCACTATACCGACGTCATCAATTCCCTTTGATAAGCTGAGAACTTTGTGCCTAATGAAGAGACGAAGCAGTCATATCATTACTATACAGCGGTGTAAGACAACGTTAAGATACGGACACCACCAGACACACCACGTAACACATACACACGCAGATCTACCGACACATCGGAGCAATGTACAAATAATGCAAATGGGCAATGTATCAGTTTCATATACAGCGTTTGATATTGCTGTGTTTATAATGTATACCAGATACACTGGTAGGTTATTTGGCTTCTGATGAAATGGACCATAGTGTGTGTCTCCATGTGGCATGGAATATAGATTGCAAGCTCTGATGGTGCCGGGTCTGACATGACTAATTAAATATTCTCCGTAAAACGCTATGCAATAAGTACGCGCTATATTATTAACTTTTAATAATAAATAAATATTGGATTTGGCAGCACGGGGGCGATTATATGCAGTAACAGCGGTGGACAGCAGGGGGCAGTGTGCAGAACTGTGTATTTATGTAACATTGTATAGATGCCAAATGACCAGCGTTGTGAGAATAAAATGAGGCTACTTTTTGGCCTCATTAAGGAATCAGATGCACTGTGGCCATTAAGCAGAGAGTTTGGGTTTCATTTTCCAGCTGCATTTTGGCAGGGCCTTCGCCGAGCACTCGCCAGGAATGTCTGGCACACCACCTGCAAGACAAATCCCACCGAGACAGTGTCTCACCCAGCAAACAGTCTGTCATTAATGGAGATTTATGGGGGAAATAAGGAAGGTTCTTTAAAGTTCCACAAGTTCATTGTGACCCTGTCATCCCACCATGTTACTGTGCCCGTGTCTCACACTGTAACTGCGCCCCCTCCTTGTCCCACCGTGCTACTGCGCCCCTCCCTGTCCCACCGTGCTACTGCGCCCCTCCTGCCTGGGTGTAGTAGGTATTTAAAATTCTAATCCCAACAGCGGCAGCCCGGCAAGGGTAAAAATCCTGATTGTCCCTAAGGTAAGTATCGCTAACCTAATTCTACCCCCCCTAACCCTCCCTTAGGGGTGCCTAACCCTAACCCCCCCCCCCCCCCCAAGTCCCTAACCCTTATTCCCCCCTAAGTGCCTAAACATAACCCCCCCTTCCCCGCCGCCTAAACCTAAGTCCCCCGCGGGGGTGCCTAGCCCTAAGTCCCCCTGGGGGTGCCTAACCCTAACCCCCCCTTCCCCTAGCCTAACCCTAGCTCCCCCCCGGGAGCCCTAAACCTAACCATCCCCCCCCCCCCGCGACTGTCCACGCCCGGCATCACTTCGATTGGGATGCCGGGCGTCGGTCTTCCGGCATCTGGTTAATGACTGTCGTCTATATTTAGACGCCTGTCATTAGTACCACGCTTGTATTAGAACGTCTGGAAGCCGGCGGTCGGGATTTAGACCGTCGGCTTCCAAACTACATCCCCCTGCCTGTCCCATCGTGCTACTGCGCCCCTCCCTGTCCCACTCGGTAACTGCGCCCCTCCCTGTCCAACTCGGTAACTGCGCCCCTCCCTGTTCAACTCGGTAACTGCGCCCCTCCCTGTCCCACCGCGTTACTGCGCCCCTCCTGCCTGTCCCACCGCGCTACTGCGCCCCTCCTGCCTGTCCCACCGCGCCCCTCCTGCCTGTCCCACCGCGTTACTGCGCCCCTCCTGCCTGTCCCACCGCGTTACTGCGCCCCTCCTGCCTGTCCCACCGCGTTACTGCGCCCCTCCTGCCTGTCCCACCGCGTTACTGCGCCCCTCCTGCCTGTCCCACCGCGCTACTGCGCCCCTCCTGCCTGTCCCACCGCGCTACTGCGCCCCTTCTGCCTGTCCCACCGCGTCCCTCCTGCCTGTCCCACCGCGCTACTGCGCCCTTCCTGCCTGTCCCACCGCGCTACTGCGCCCCTCCTGCCTGTCCCACCGCGTTACTGCGCCCCTCCTGCCTGTCCCACCGCGTTACTGCGCCCCTCCTCCCTGTCCCACCGCGCCCCTCCTGCCTGTCCCACCGCGCTACTGCGCCCCTCCTGCCTGTCCCACCGCGTTACTGCGCCCCTCCTGCCTGTCCCACCGCGTTACTGCGCCCCTCCTCCCTGTCCCCCCGCGTTACTGCGCCCCTCCTGCCTGTCCCACCGCGTTACTGCGCCCCTCCTGCCTGTCCCACCGCGCTACTGCCCCCCTCCTGCCTGTCCCACCGCGTTACTGCGCCCCTCCTGCCTGTCCCACCTCGTTACTGCGCCCCTCCTGCCTGTCCCACCGCGTTACTGCACCCCTCCTGCCTGTCCCACCGCGTTACTGCGCCCCTCCTGCCTGTCCCACCGCGCTACTGCGCCCCTCCTGCCTGTCCCACCGCGTTACTGCGCCCCTCCTGCCTGTCCCACCGCGTTACTGCGCCCCTCCTGCCTGTCCCACCGCGCTACTGCGCCCCTCCTGCCTGTCCCACCGCGCTACTGCGCCCCTCCTGCCTGTCCCACCGCACCCCTTCTGCCTGTCCCACCGCGCTACTGCGCTCCTCCTGCCTGTCCCACCGCGCTACTGCGCCCCTCCTGCCTGTCCCACCGCGTTACTGCGCCCCTCCTGACTGTCCCACCGCGTTACTGCGCCCCTCCTGCCTGTCCCACCGCGTTACTGCGCCCCTCCTGCCTGTCCCACCGCGTTACTGCGCCCCTCCTGCCTGTCCCACCGCGTTACTGCGCCCCTCCTGCCTGTCCCACCGCGTTACTGCGCCCCTCCTGCCTGTCCCACCGCATTACTGCGCCCCTCCTGCCTGTCCCACCGCGTTACTGCGCCCCTCCTGCCTGTCCCACCGCGTTACTGCGCCCCCCCTGCCTGTCCCACCGCGTTACTGCGCCCCCCCTGCCTGTCCCACCGCGTTACTGCGCCCCTCCTGCCTGTCCCACCGCGTTACTGCGCCCCTCCTGCCTGTCCCACTGCGTTACTGCGCCCCTCCTGCCTGTCCCACCGCGTTACTGCGCCCCTCCTGCCTGTCCCATTGTGTATTTGTGTCACTGTCTTCACAGCAGAATATATGGGATGTCTCAGTTCTTACTTAACACGCGTGCAATCAGGCATTAAAAGAAAAAATACTTAAACATATGTAATTATTATGTTGTGGAAATGTAAAGAGATTTGAACTTTGCAGTTTATTATATTCCATGTATTCATTTTTTTATATGTATTGTTTTGCTATAATGCTTTATCTGTTTTGTATTCTAGTCTGTTGTGAGGGTCACTGTTGCTATTGCTGTCCATATTAGGTGTAGTCTTATGGTGGCCCAGCTCCACTGGTCCCCTTGCTAATCTGACCCAGCCAAGAAATCCACTGGACATTGCTGTGTCCCAGCCAACATTTCACGGATAGATTTCATGTGTCTCACTGACCACCAGGAACATAGATACCAGGAAAAGCCGCGTCCTGATCCCTCGTCTCCTGAACATCTGCAGAAATGAGGGGAGGTCCTGAGCACTCACATAACTACAGCGAGATCAATTCCAAACTACACACTGCTGCCGCTACAGTGTCATCTGCCCACAAACAGGATGCTTTAAAGGGAAATCCAACTATAGATCTTTAATATTATCTTCTACGTGCCCTCCAGCAACTTTGGCTTAATAACTTGCATTAGATTCCGTTACTTTCTTGTGTACTTGTTAATGATATATTTATTTCCTCAGATACAGCAGCAGCTTATTCCCAATATTCCTGTCTCTAGGGCTGGGACTGGGTGGGCGGAATGGGAGGGGGAAGCGTTCTGATGAGGGGCAACTTCAGTACAGTAAGGGCCTGCTCACACCATTGCGAATGAACGCAGATTTGGAAATAGATGGACATGTGCTTGGGGACGCCAGGGGGAGGTGCAGATACTAGATAAGGATGATCTGATCGTGACTGGCGGTTTGCGAGCGTCTCGCTGTCATTGGTGCTAGTTTGCCGCTCAGGCACAGAATAAATACACTTTTGTGAGCGCTTATAACAATCTTTATTTTTTATTGGGGTAGTGTTCTTAAAGACGAGGGGTGTTTATGCTGTATTAGCGGATTTAGCCGTGAAAAAGACACCCGATAGGAAACGCGATCGCTGCATGTAAGGAGAACAATGCGTTACGTGGGTACAATTTGGGTGAAAGGGTCTGTGACGCGTTCCCATCATGCATCATTGGCAGCCTGGAACGCAGATGGAGCTCTGAATTTTGCACTTGTTTTTTTCCTGGTGTAACTTACTTAGCTCCCTACTCTGCATTGGCCCATAGCGTTAGACACCCCTAGGGGAAGGTTAGGCACCCCCCGGGAAGGTTAAGTTTAGGGTGCAGTAAGGAGGGGGGGGTTAGGCACCCCTGGGGGATGTTAGGGTGAGGCACTAGGGGGGGTGGGAGGGGGGAGGAGGGGTAGGGACATGGTACTTACCTGCCCTGTCGGGATCTTCTCCCTTCGGGCTGCGGGCGTCGGGATATGAAACGGTGGCTATTCAGCCGCCGGGACTTCATACCCATTCCAGAGGAAGGTATTAGGGCATATGTATTGGGCGTGATAGTCTGGAGAGATGCGGAGAAGGCTGAGGCAGGAAGAAGACTCATTTGGGAAGGCCCACTGGCTCCTCTGTCTACGGCCTAATACCTTCCTCTCACTGCCTGCCGCCTCCTGAGAATGATCTTCCATTTCCTCGGGGTGCGATTACATTGGCCTTTCCTCACTGGACCTGTGATAATGTTCTATTGCTCTCTGATGTCGCCCCTTTGGCATGCTGACATATACATGAGATCTGGTAATCCCCAATCCCATTTCTATCAATTCCTCCGATGGAGACCCCTTTATAGCTCAGCGTAAACCCACACGTCCCTGCTCACCATCTTCCATCCCCCTTAGTGTCTTACGTGCTCTCAATGCTCCACGTGTAAAAGGTTTCATTTCCACATTACACCAATCTATTCTATTATATAATAGGTCCCCAAGGATCAGCATGTACTAAAGGTGGGAGGAGGACATGGGAGAAACATTAGACCAGAGTTTCCCAACTCCAGCCCTCAGGGAGCACTAACAGTGCATGTTTTTAATACTCCAAGCTGGTGCACAGGTGTACTCATTACTGACTGACACATTATAAACAAAGAGCCAACTTGAGACTTGGAAAACATGCAGTGTCAGGGTCCCTTGGGGACTGAAGCCTGGAAACCCTGGCATAGGCCCTGATGTTTGGGATGAGACTGGGATTTCCCCCGGTAAAACCTCTATTTTCATGAAAGTGACAATACTGCCGCCAGGAATATTTACAGATGGTATCTAGCGCCTGAGGCGCTGGCACCGTGGGCCGAGGTTGCTGGCGGCTGCGGAAGCCCGATTTACTACTTTGCGGAAATGCCAGAATCCGCTCAATCAATGCAGGGGTACGCGCATTAGCGGAAACCAGAGCCGCCACCGATTTTACGTCAGTCACCGCAATGGTCATCATTAGTATCGGCACTTGCTCCAACCCCATGGTAGATGTAAGAGATCCGCCAGAAACAGGCCTCTCACTCCCGTACGTACAACGGAGAGTACTTGTCTTTAGCACTCGCTAAGCGCTACAGCCCTTTTTCCCCATACACGTTTCCTCTTAGGTGGCATCTCGGTCCCACATTTAGTGGCATTGCCCCAATATCGCCGCCCCGTGGAGGGACATCAACCTACTCATTCAGGGTATAGCATGACTCCGTTTCCTATTTCTTACTAGCTCGTCCCATTCCGAACACCCCCCAAACCTGTACGCAAACTGACAGGTCACATGCTAAATATCACAACAGGTCAGGTCGCAGCGCACTGGGATGATCCGGAACCTCCCTCTTTGCACAAGGTGTGGTATAAAAGGTCGACAGATACAAAAGGTCAACACTTTTTTTTTTATTTTAAGCTTAACCCTAATCCTCCCCAGAGTGCCTAACCTTAAAAAAATTTTGAAATAAATAAATCATGTGTTGACCTTTTTTGTCGACCATTGGTGTGTCGGCCATTTCAACCTGTCGACCTTTTGCTATACAACACTGTTTAACACTTCTATTTATTCCCTGTATTATGTTGACAATTGACGTCTTGTTATATACAACTATGACACCCCCCCACTCCGCACTTCTATTCTCTATAGCCCCCTTTACCCTATTTGCAAATGTAGTAAAAAGATTTAAAAAAAAAAAAAAGCCATCATACAGATCTGCTGTAATCAGGGAAAGCACCGCACACTCGCCCATAGATGTCGCTCTGTGCCTTACAGTGTAGGGAATTGATAAGTTACTTTGATCTGTAGCTGAAGGCGGCAGATTATGGCCTCAGAACTCGCCGGCTCATTCAAAGTCTATTTTAAATCCAAAGCACTTAACTTCCAGGACAACAAGTCGCCCCAAACATAAGAGCAGGGGGCACCCAGCTACTTTCTATTAATATCTAAATAAATACAGATCAGCGTATAACAGATACTCTTATATTGGGTCAGTTCAGACGTATCTGAAGTAATTTGACCACTTTGGTGCCTTGTGAAGGTGGATGACCGATATATGGGGGGGGGGGGGCGTTCTGCGTCATGTTGTGCTGCTGGATAAGGCTATTTGGGCGGCTGGAAGAGCGGAATATCACCCAATCGCCCCTTGGTCCCTATGCCAACGCTGGGTACATCCTGGCAGTGAAAGAGAGATAGGTCATGTTTGTGTTTTATGCAGGTGCTAAGCTGGCACTTAGCCTGATCCACCGAAGCCAAGATGCCACCGGCTCATGTAAGGCGGTCAATAATTAACAGGAAGGACAAATAAAGTTATCAGTAGATGAATAGAGATAAGGGAAAAGGAGAAGCAGCAAATATCAGCAGTGAGAGGCTGCTGGTTACACAAGGCTGACGGTGCTGTAATATATAGTATAGAGGGATGGACAGGGCGAGTGTGGCCATTAATCCCCCCGGGGGGGCTGGGGAGATGACAGCTATCTCATCTGACCGTCATCAGGTCTGTTTTCCCCACAGGCACTAAGAACATTTTGCACTTGTACGGTGCGGACTGTATGTACTTAGGAATGACGGCCCTTTGATTAATATCATGGGTATTGGGATGATTGTCCGGGCAGTCCTGTGCCCAGGAAGCAACAACCCTTTATAATGGTGGCATGTGGAGGGAGATAGCGATGACATAGGGGCACAGCCAGGCACACGGTGGGCACAGACCGTTCTGAAATACAGGAGCCATGGTGCTGGCATATGGTGGATGGCATCTGTGAGCACAGTGTGGAATACTAGTGTAAATGCATGCATGGCATTTGTGAGGGCACAGTGATGGCAGGCTGTGGATGTAATTAGTAGGGTCTAGCGCCCCCTGCCTTCCTCTGCAGTACACACAGCCAGCACTGAACACACAAACCCAGAAGCAGTCCTTACTCCCAGAACTCGGTGACAGGAGAGGTGAAGTTTGTGGAGTTCAGCGACAGCCACATGGTCTTGTTCTTCCGGAACGTGTCCTCCACGCAGCTGTCAGTGTTCCACGGCTGGTGGCACAGAGCCCACGGCAGCTGGCTTTGAAAAGACTGGAACAAGTAGTAGACTCCCCATGCCAGGATGACAATGTAATAGACATTCAGGAGGGACACGATGACAATAGAGGCGTAACCAATTCCTGCAAGGGAGAGAACACCATCAGCTGTACAGGAGAAAGCTTGCAGCTGATTGGATAGACAGTGTGGCTGTCCAATCGGGTGCAGCCCTTTCACCCTAGACAACTTGTATTCCCTTGATGCAGGCCTGCCCAACTTGTGGCTCTTCAGCTGTTGTGAAACTACAAGTCCCAGCAACCAATCCCACAAATCAGCTGGTAATGCATGCTGGGACTTGTAGTTTCCCAACAGGTGGAGAGCCACAGGTAGGCCAGGCCTGCCTTAATGGTTTCTCCATGCTCGTAATATACATGAGATGCTGGAAATTGCTGATGATTCCCACTAAGGTGAGGGGATTCCGGTCCACATCTAGTCAGTGGGTGATACTGAAAACTTGTGGACAACCCCTTCAAAAAGAGGAACGACCATCCTGTCTGAAACAGTAATTTGCATTATTTCATCTGCGTACTTTCCGAAGTATGGCCTTTCCCACGTGAGGTGGTCACGTGATGCTCACGATGCATTAAGCACCGCCCACCAGCTTCCTTCAGATCTTGCATCATCTCCTGACTGATCACATAAAATAATGCAGATTCATTGTTTTGGACAGGAGGGGGGCTACATTTTCGGATTAAAAAACCCCTAAGTGGGGGCATCAGTTTTTTCAATTCTTCATTTCCTAGTTATATACCTTTCCTGGTAGCCCTGCCATAAAGGTTTAAATCACCCGCTGACATTCACTGGGCGCAGCTACCGAATTAATATTATTAGACAGTTGCCCAGTAACGGAAGGCAGCCATTTTGAAAAATAATAAATGGACAGGACGCATTCAGATAGGTTGTACAAATGAAACAAAACATCTCTGGTCCCTCATGACTTAATAGGCTGCATTCTCTCTTATAAGCATTTGGCCCAGCACACAAAACTACGGACGGATACATTTAATGCCCTGCCAGCTATATATAAAGTATATCCTTACTTAATAGGTCATTATAGAACGGCCCTATTTATCTGATGACATTAAACTAAGACATATCTTCTATTTACACCACAGCACATAGCGCCGTCCTCACATTGCTATGTAACATCCCACACACAGCCAAGCAGAATAGCACCATTGTTATCAGGATAGAAGAGTCTAACACAGCACCCACAGGCTTAAAGTGGCAGCAGCACCCAAATGATACAGTGCCAGGGGATCCGTAGTGCTAAGATATACAATGTGCCATACAGCTTAAAGCCCAATAGGAAAAAAAACAAATGAGGGATTACATATATGCAGCCAGTCAGCCATTACAGTTGTGAAATGCGTCATCATTATGCAGAATGGGACAGAGAGGCACCGATACTCTGTATTTTTGGAACCAGCACCATTTGGAGGTCTGTACACCCGGCAGGATAGGCGCTCTGTGATGATGTCACTACACAGTCCCCGCCCACAACCACTATACGACAACCTCCAACATCAATGTCAGTGTTCCTGTTTTAGGTCATAAAATACTAATCATATAAATGTTAAATATATACTGAGGTACATTGCTACAATGTAGTTCATAGAAACATATTGATGGATACATTGTAGCAATGTAGATCACTGGCGTTAGTGATGAGATGTCACATGGGGTCCTTCCATTGCTATCCAATACAGATCGGTTTTACAATGCCCTGACCAATCAGAGCAAAGCCAATCTGTATCGTGCAGTGTGACAGGCTCGGAGCTGGTTATTTGTGACAAGCCGTTTCTATGGTAACCGTGTGTTTTTTTTTCCGTCCCTATGGATTTAAATCTGGCAGAAGACACCCCCAATGGAAATAGCTGAGCAATAAACGGGTAAAAGAGGGTCGTGCTGAAGTTCTATCTTCCCTGCATGTTTGCCAGCACACTATGGCAGCCACGGTATACTGGTACCTGTAGTTCTGGCCAAGTGGTTTACAGCTGCCAGGGTGTGCTGGGTCTAGTAGTGCACTCGCAAAAAAAAATGTCATTGTCCCAATTAACTGAGCTCTATCCCGTGTTGAACAGGCTGAGGTTGGTGGACATTATGACAGGGGGACCCCAAGATGCAGGTATCCCCCAGTTATGGTGTCACCAGCCCATCAGACCTCACACTGTCTGTCCCCCCCCCCCAACATTTCACTATCTGCCTAGGCTACAAGTGACGGTGCTGCAACACTTTGGGTTGGGGGTGGGGGTGGGCTTTCATTTTTTACCCACATTGAAGAGAATGACAAATGCTGTAACAACAGCACAATGACCCCTTAATAGCGCATCACGCGTTGAGCATATAGATGCATTTCCGCCTATATATGCCAAATCACATGGACCGCGCAGCTACTTTTGCGTACGATTTCCTTTTAGCACAAATTGTGCCATTTTGCCTTTTGCAGCCGCCCCGTGTGTCTATTGCGCCTGAGCGGTAGCTGCGCTTTCCATCTGCGCCAGATCATCACGCACTATAACCGAGTGGCTGCGGAGACAGGACATGCAACAAGTAAGTTACTATTCCCGGCACTGGCTCTGATGCTGTAATATTACAGCATCCATCCAATGATTGAGAGATGTAAAGTTTAAATCAATGTATTTAAAAACGGATCATCAATTAATTGATTTCAAATAACAATACACAGCTCTGATGTCCCATTACTCACCTGGGGAGAGGGCTCCCGAAAACTCAAACTGAATCATTTAACTATAAAGTTCCCTGGAGCGATGGGGGGCGCTATTTGGATGGATGGGCTATCTTGGTGTGAATGTGGATGCTATAAGCCCCCCCATGGCTAAGGTATTACACTGCTATAGTCTCCAGGACAGAAGATACCAGGTAACCCAACCAATGCTGGACAATAGGAATTATATTCATGCAGCAGCGATCACCGTTATAACACAATGGGAGTAATACTGAAAACAAATGGCTTCCATCGCTGTGTACAAGGTGTCCTTACCCGTAAAGATTGGGCAGATCTTCTCCCAGCAGGTGATGCCACCCTCAGAGGTAAACTGCCCCAAAACTACCTCCAGGAAGAACACCGGTAAGCCGCCCCCGAACAAGAAGATGAAATATGGGATTAAAAATGCACCTGAAAAATAAACAAAAACACAAAAGACGAGAATAACTTCTTAACACCTGTATAACCGGGTACATGTCACAGCTTTCTGACCAGGAAACACAATTTGTTCCCCTAATGCCACTTTCTTATCAGGACAGAGACACTAACCTGATTAAATAAAAAATATGTTTATTTTGGCTTGTTATGTGTACAGTTCAGGGAATACACAAAAAGGAACAAACAAAAACTTTGCCAGGGACTTCCCACAGGCGCGTTTTACACAGTCAGCGAATTCCAGAGACCGATTACAGAAAATAAACAGGCTACTTCTCCCAAATATAGGGATAACTAGGGTTATGGTTAGCTGTGAAAGCTTTATGCAGTCTGTAAATATGTTGCAGAATGTATATGTCCCAGATGGATTTTTATGTCCCTGTAACCTAGATTGATCAGCAGCTGACATGTCACGCACAGGACATTGACGTCCAGGTTATACGGCACCAATCAGCAATAAGGGACAGCAGAGACCTGAGACTGGTCCCTTCCGTACCCAACATCTGTGATAACATCCTGTATCATCACATAATCAGCACATATCTCCCTCCTGAAGACCAGGTATCTGTGATTTCACTGCAAACACATCACGCTCCCCCACCTCCGCTCCGCAGGCAGGAAATGTGCTGTACGGTTACTATACTTTATAAAGATTAAGTGAATTCCAACTAGTACTCAAGTTCCACACTCCCATACTTAGGCTGGGTAGATTAGTCCCCAATGTGCAAGCAGGAGGAAGAGTGACGTGGCATGCGTCACCTATGATGTCACGCCACCGCGTCTCCATAGGATAGGACACAGGTCATGGCCCGGGCTGTGTCTATGCAACCCGGAAGAGCCCAGCGCAGCCCCGGGCCCAAAGTTTTAAGATAAACTGGCAGCGGGGATGTGCACTGGTGGTTGAGCAATAAACTGGTGGGCAGATCTCTGGCGGCACACCTGAGAACCCTGTGCCGCAGCACATCGGTTGAAAAAATCGTTGCTGTAGGTGGACAGGCTTAGGTGTGTATACCCAGGAGGGAGAGGGAGACATCCAATGGTTCATGTTTTCTGGATATCTTTAATCATGCACTGGTGAGTTTATCTATTTTGGTGGGGCTGTAATTATCCCACCCGTTCCCACGGACGGAAATCCTGAAGACATGCCCTGCTGTTGGTACTTGAGGACTGGAGTTGAGAATCACTGGTATAGTTCAAACAGCAACAATGTTCGTTAATCTCTAACACCTGATACTTGTATTTAGTTATTCACTTTGGAGGAAATACGTCTGTAAGAAGCCGCCAGACTTACCTCCGCCGTTCTTATAGCAGAGGTACGGGAACCTCCACACGTTCCCAAGGCCGATGAACCCACCAGCCACCGACAGCAAAAAGTCAATCTTACTGGCCCATTTCTCTCTCTGTGGGGGCTTCCCGTCAGCTTCATCCTCCGGACGGGTCCCCGGGCTCTTCCCCGGAGACGGCTTCAGGATGTCTTTATGAAAGTCCTTCAGACACTGTAACTTCTCCTTGTTGGACATCGCTGCACCTGCCAGGGAAGAGAGGGAAGAGGTTCACAACAGAGAATACGTAATATGGGGGTCCAGACGATAATACGTAGTGCGAGGGTCCAGACGAGAATACGTAATATGGGGGTCCAGACGAGAATACGTAATACGAGGGTCCAGACGAGAATACGTAATACGAGGGTCCAGACGAGAATACGTAATACGAGGGTCCAGACGAGAATACGTAATACGAGGGTCCAGACGAGAATACGTAATACGAGGGTCCAGACGAGAATACGTAATACGAGGGTCCAGAGTTGCACTGAACAGGAGGCTCAAAATATAGCATGTTTTTAGAAGTACATTTCTGCTGTACAAATGAGTAAATTGTCTATTTCATATAAAAGATATATTAAATTAACCACAAAATGTAAATGTCCACTATGAACCATGAAGGTATAATACACTGTTCAGTGTTACCCTGATATTCCGCAGCAGCTATGTTACACAGTATTACCTCACAGCTACATTACATAGAGCTGAAACTCCTCCCACGTTTTGTACAAAGGGTTAAGGAATCATATACAGGTCAAAAAAGCTAAGACTATTGCTGTAATATCACTGCCCGTCCACAGCGTATGATTCAACCAATACATAGAGTGTATTTCTGCAAAGACTACTAGACTGTCAGTCACTCTGTGCCTGCTCCTCCCTACTTACTATACAACCTGCTGTACATAGGATAAAACCCTGTGTATGAGGCTTGTGGATTCATTCTCAGCAGTGTTGCATACCTCCCAACATGACCCTCTCCAGGAGGGACACAGTGCTCTGGTCCTGGGCTTCCCTGGTAATTTGTGATTGGTGGAGGCTCCAGGGGCGGGGCTGCAGGACAGTCCAAAATTCACAAAGGGGAGTCACACCAACTGCCAGTGAGTCCCAGCCAGTGATGTTGGCAGTGTGTGAAATGACAGTTGGTGTGACTCCCCTATTTGAATTTTGAACTGTGCTGCAGCCCCACCTCTTACCAGGGAAGTCCAGGACCAGAGCATTGTGTCCCTCCTGGAGAGGGTCATGTTGGGAGGTATGGTGTTGTAAAGACATGTGCCTCTCTAGGTCTAGGTAGGTACAGCCACAAAGTCTCATGCCAGCGGCAGCCCCGTGCCCACCACACAATACTCATGTCACCACCAACAAACCTATGCCCACTACATACAGCCTTATGCCACCACCTCCAGCCAAGGACCCATCACATATAGCTTCATGTCACCAGCTCCATCCAAATGCCCTCCACAGAATTGGTATGAAATACAGACGGCTGAACAGCCATCGGTTCTCATACCGATGCTGGGAGCCCGAAGGTTCGAGATCCCGACAGGAGGAGGTAAGTAGGGTAACCCTCCCCCCCTAACCCTCCCTTGGTGGTGCCTAACCCTAAAACTCCCAGGGTGGTGCCTAACCCCCCCCCCCCCCTCCCCACACCCTAACCCTCCCGTGGGGGTGCCTAACCCTAACCCTCCCTCCCAGTAGCCTCCAACACCCCCAGGTGGGTGCCTAACCCTAAGTACCCCCGGGGGTGGCTAAACCCAAGCCCCACTCCACCCCCCCTGCTTGCCTTCATTTGGGATGCCGGCTGTCAGGATTTCGACGCCTATCTTTAGTCCCGGATCGGGATTCCACTGTCGGGATTCCAACGCCTGGCACCCCGGCCGTCGGTAAGGTCACCGCATCCCACCCTCCACATATGGACCCATGACACCACCTTCAGACCAACACCAATATACTCCACTGCCCACATACAGTCTCATACACACAGTGCCCTAATAGGACAACTGTGGCAGGGCATGCTGGGATGTGTAGTTCCACACAGCAGCTAGAGGGCTGCCTGTTGAATACCTGCTGTAAGCGCATTACGTACATGTATTTATAAAGACAACCCCTCCCCCTTCCCCAAGTTGCCCACTCTCAAGAGCGTATCCCCAGATCTCGGACCTCTATCAGCATCCATGATTGCTGATGTACGGGCCCCATTACCTAAACAGAAACACAATGACAGTGACAGACGTACTCCAAACAAGCGTTATTAACTGTGTATTTCTGCTACATAACCTACTGAGACGTCCATTGTTGGACAATTTCTCAGGTCTGTATTCCAAACTCCTGCTGGCATGACAAAGCTACGTGTATCCGTTACCGGCTTATAACAGAGGCAGCCATTATATCTGCTAAAACAATACTGCAGCCTTCAAACTCCCTAAAAGCCACTGACACCACTGAGGCATGAGGCACAGGTGTGTGCAAGATAAGTTTATAGAGACTGTACTATCTGCAGCCTAATGGAGACTGGTTCAGGCTCCAATATGGCTTCCTTCGCTGTGTGCAGACAACAGGCACCGCTTAATGCGTGGATATCAGGAACACAGAACTTTTCACACGTTATCCAGCATTTGGACTTTGCAATCTTAGCCGTTATCAGCTTGAATGAGATCCTGTTGCAGCTCAGAGAATAACATGGGAGAGAGCCTTAAGCTGAATCAGATCCAGGGAGACACAATTGCCTAATATTGGAGGTTACTATTACACACAAGTAACCTGACAGCCATGGAAATGTTCCCCGATTAGAATCCCAGCATGCGGCAATCAGGGAGGTGTTAGCAGATCTGTATATTTATATATGTGCAGCTGGACTGTTTCACAATCACAGTACAGTTATTCTATGCAGCAGCTGATGTACCGTACACAACAGGGTAACAGTATTTACCGTGTAATACTGCTCAGCATCTGCATAAACAATAGGGTTCTATAGGCAGTAGGGCTTGTCCAGGGGGCAATGGCCCTCATTCAGAGGCGGTCGCAAGAAGAGAGCGCTCGCTCTGAATGAGGGCGGCCGCTTGACTTTTCAAGTGCGGCCTCCTGGTCGCTAGCTAAGCTGTAGGTTACCACCCACAGCTTTAGCGACCAACCAGGTTGATGGTTGCGATGGTCAAGACCATCGCGACCATCAGGGCTTGCGACGAGACCATAAGGTTGGGTCCCGGCAACCGCAAGCCCCAGGGAGAATTTCTCTCTCGCTCTGGGGCTTGCGCACGCGCAGTGCGGCCGCTGTGCGTACGCATGGCCTAAACATTGACCCGGTTGCAAATGAGGTCCAATGTCTGAGAGACTTCATTGATTGATGCCTAATAGAAAATGTGTTTGTTGCATATTCGAGTAATGGTTAATAACATTGTACGAGTGTGTCAGTGACGCACATCCAATGTAAACCAGATGCATACACCACCAAACTCTGACGATGGGTGGAATTTGGAAATATGCCATTTTTAAAAAAGCATTTTTTTAAGCCTGTTTGTGGCGCGTTCTGCACCAAACCCAGAGGGAGCCCGGGCACGGCGACATGATTTGTATAATTATTCGGCTTCTCCTACCCATTGGGGGATACAAACCACATCATCAACTCACAAACGTGCGCACCCGAGAAATGCGAGTTCCAATGAGAAATGACAATCTGCTGTAGTCGCAGCAACACCACGCGGCTTTTTCTACAAGATGCGACCTGGAAGAAGTGCATGAAACAGAAATGCTTTATTTCCCGAGTCTCGGGTTACCCCCGCAAATGTCGGCACAGTCAAGGGGAGTCATTGATCCATGAAAATGCTGACGTCTTCCTCCGCCTTAGTACCTGTAGCGTAATCAGGAGCAGGATGGATTCTCAGCAGGTCCGAAAGCAGGAACGGAACAGCCTCACGCCAGGTGCCACAGATTGCTGAAGGGAGCAGTCAGGTGTAAAATACAGTCTAGTGGGCACAGCAGTGAATAGTGCGCGTGCCCCAAACTGGGCAACGTCAATGTGTGCAGTTACATTAAGTAATGGTCGCGCCAGTGGGTGGGATGCCAGCATTAGGATCCTCATGACGACTCTTAATACAGGGGACGTTAGTGAAGGGCTTGGAGACATTTGTAATCAGGCCTCCAGCGGTCACTCCCACGCTCCCTCCCTAGTGTTAGGTTTATAAGGGTTAGGGAGTTATCACAGCTGGCCTTATCTTTGCCAAAAAGCTGAAGCGGATTATTAATAGAGGGAACATGTACTGTGGTGGGCATCCAGATATGGTGGTTTTATACCTGCGGCAATGTTCGACTTACAGGGCTAATCGGTGCTTGGCGGGGAGGATCTAGAAATATGTATCAGAATTATAAATTAAAAAAAAAAAACATCTCTAATTAAAAGAAAATAAGGCTTGTGGGCGTCATTCTCAAACTCCCAATGCCCTTACTCTCCTTGGCATGGCCGCCCCCCCCCCCCACATTCCATTTCATTAAGCATGCTGCCTATTGGGCTTCTTTGAAGGAGCATGGTACCGGATCGCACGGGGGAATCTCTTCTGACTGTTGGGTCAGCCCCCGTCCTGTTCCCTACCCATAAGAGAACCCTTTGGATGCCACGCAGATCCTGACATACCTCCCAACCTTTCAGCCCGATCACGACTGTACCTCTTGAATTGTGACAGAGGAGGTAGGAATTGCTGCCTGAGTGTTCTAATGAGGGTAGTGGGTCAGGGGTCTCTTAGCTGTAAAAAGAAAGTATGGTGGTCGCTCACATCAGCTTAATGATATTGCTCAGGTGCTTGTAAAGAGCGGGGTTTATACTGAACCACAGAAAAAAAGAAGATTCCCTCCAGCACACTGCAGCAATATTAGCAAAAATACTACAAATTCACATAGATATATTTTCATCACCTTTCCATTTGTTTGTTTATTATTTATGTAATTTTAATTCTTTCTTATTATATTAACACTTATTGATTATCTTTACACATCTATACTTTACACTTCACTATCACCTTTCTTCCATTTTTCGTGTGATGCCCTGGGAGTGGTCCTTGGCTGGGTTCTTTTGGGCTGCTTTGCGCCTCGGACGTGAACCCCTTAATGTTAGGGACGCCGGTATAGAGGAGCCTTGATGCTGGCCCGGAGCTTAATCATATATTTGCAAATGTATGCAACCAATACCTCTGAATTTCTATTATCATGTAGGATTCAAGTACTTTTGCTAATATTGCTGCAGTGTGCTGGAGGGAATCTTCTCTTTTCTGTGGGTCTGTTAGCTGTGCTCCTGCATCACGGGTTGCTTCTCAGTGCAACTCCCAATATCTGGCGGAACATTTTCTGTGCAGTATTTTAAACTGACTGCCGAGTGGCTACGTGATCAGGAGGACCAATAAGAAGCTGCAATCTCCCTGCGAGCGGCTTTCTATTGGTCCTGACACTCTCACACCCACTCCCACAGTGCCACAGTACAGCCCGGTTACTACACTCATAATTGGAGATGCAACTGTGCATTAACCTACTTGCCTGGGATCAGATCAGGAGCATGCGCAGCGAGATAACGCCCAAAATATGCTCCGCAAACCGGCCTATGTTTAACTCTGCAACTTTTCCAAGATGTTTTATATTGGTCCCTGATATATTTTTGTTACCCTGACCACGTCCTTCTCTTCCTGACCATACTGTGCTGGTTTAGATAATAATAATAAAAATTAAAAATAAATTATTTCTTAAAAGGGCCTCTGAACAACCCCAGCTGCATAGAACCCCCCTTCCCCATGTACTCCTACAGTTACCTAATTGCAGGAAATCCCGCAGGGGGTCGTCATCCCATCCTACACTAGTTGTTACAGGAGTTGGCACAGGCCGGGGGTAGTTCTGAGCCGCTTCTGCACAATTAGGCGTCACATTCAGCAAATCCATACGGAGCGTCAGGTTCATGCCCAGCACTAAGAGCAATCTCTCCACTCACAGATGTCAGCGGTAGGGTGCAGGAGAGACATGTGTCTAGGGGGGGTCAAGAGAAGGGTTTGGGGCCCTAAAGAGTAGGGATTGCCCAAAGAAGAACGATAAGAAGAGCCATTTCCTTGTAGAGCCCTTTGCAATAAGCTGGAAAGCCGGACATTGCCGACGTGTGACTCAGTCACCAGTATAGGGCTGTCAGGGAATGCATTGCTTTGTCATAGCCAGGTGATGTTTGGTTCTTGCTGGTAAACAGGATGAGAGGCCGGGTTACAAAAACAACCAAAGACCTAGGGAGCAAAGCGGGATATGATGGGGGATCGGCAACTCCCTGCAATGTGGTATAACCCACTCACCTCTTCCCACAGTGTGGGCCCTGGGAATGGAGAACAGTGTCTGTAGGACGCTGCATGCAGCTGAAATAACAGAACAGGCTAGGGCGATGCTCACAGATGTAGCCATGCGTTATATGCAGGACACCCCTATGCCCAAACACATGACGTAATAATAATAATAATAATAATAATAATGGTGCCAGAATATAGCTGCATATATACTCATATACCATCATATAGGCTCTGCCAAAGGTACACAAACACAAATCTAATCTGTCACTGGGATTACCAGAATCCACCACAGGAATTACCAGAATCCACCACTGGGATTACCAGAATGGCAGCACTGGGATTACCAGAATGGCAGCACTAGTATTTCCTGCTGAGCGCTGACTGACCGGGGTTCAGCAGGAAGTTCAACCGGCTACTAAATTATTTTTACTGCTGATCAGCGTTCACCATCTGATGAGCTGTGCTCATGTAATACATTCTCATATACAGAGGCAAGAGAAATCCTGGCATGGTCAGCTCCGCAGGCAAGAGAAATCCTGGCATGGTCAACTCCTCAGGCAAGAGAAATCCTGGCATGCTCAGTTCCTCAGGCAAGAGCAATCCTGGCATGGTCAGCTCCTCAGGCAAGAGAAATCCTGGCATGCTCAGCTCCTCAGGCAAGAGAAATCCTGGCATGGTCAGCTCCGCAGGCAAAAGAAATCCTGGCATGCTCAGCTCCGCAGGCAAGAGAAATCCTGGCATACTCAGCTCCACAGGCAAGAGAACTCCTGGCATGCTCAGCTGCTCAGCTCCTCAGGCAAGAGAAATCCTGGCATGTCAGCTCCGCAGGTTTGCCTACTCTCCCGGAATGCACGTCACACTCCCGAATTTCGCGTTGCTGTCCCACCCTCTGCGGAGAATAGACCAGTGTCCTGGGACGGGAGCTTGAAGATGCGTCATTGTACCCCCATCCCCTGCTCCTCAATGGCACAAATTGCGGCACTGAACATTTGGATGAGGTGCAAAGATTCCGCACTTCATTCGTAGTGTCAGCCCCCCTCCCCCTGTACCTCTCCTCCCATATAATCACTCACTCACTGTGCTTGTGTCAGGGCCGTTAAGCAAACGGCTGAGCAGTCGCTGTATTAGCCCTTTGACACGACCTACAAACCTTTCCTGCATCCTCTGCAAAAAAACCTCATAAGCAGCACTGGAGCCACATTGCAGGAGATTCCATACTCAATAGGTGCTGACAGCTATTCACATCTGCCTGTCCTGTTATGTTTGTAATCTAGTTCTGTTTGCACGGATGTGGATTGAAAGATCTACAGTAAAAAGGTAGACCATGTCTAGATAGACCCCAGCTGTTAGACAGACAAAAGGTCGACAGGGACAAAATGTCGACACACTAAAGGTCGTCATTTAAGAAGGTTGACAGGTGCAAATGATCGTACGGGTCAAAAGGTCAACATGTAAATGGTCGCCACATTTGTTTTTTCCAAACCCTAATCTTCACCCTAACCCTCCCCTTGGTGCCTAACCCTAATCCTACCTCCTGGTGCCTAACCCTAACTACTGGTGCCTAACCCTAACCGTCCCTTCTAGTGCCTAACCCTAACTCCTGGTGCCTAACAATCGGGATAAGTGCCTAACCCTAAAAGAAAAATGTAAGAAAAAAAAAAAATCATGTGTCGACCATTTGTACTTGTCAACCTTCTTACACGTTGACCTTTAGTGTGTCGACCTTTTGTCCCTGTCGACCTATTGACTGTGTAACATCTGGTATCTAGCTAGACATGGTCTTCCTTTTTACTGTAGATCTTTAGACCGGATCCCGTTTGCCCTCTGTATGGTGCTGCAGACCCTTTGTGGGACCCTATAAATAAAAGGTTTCTAAGTAAAAAAAATAAAAACTTATGAGAAATATCAAGAGAGAAAGTATACAAGGGTCACATATTGTCCTGCACCTTCGAAAGGTGGTGAAAAGTTTTCAAAATTATTTATTTAGTAAGATAACAGTCACAAAGAGCAGGAATTTCTTATTTAGTCTTCATTCTAGCACCATGCACCTGTCACAGCCTGCCTGGGGTGTATCTCTCTGCTCTGGTGCTTCTACCACACTCTGGTATATAGCTCAGCAGTTTGTTGCAACCGCTTAATGTTTTAGATGCACCAGAGAGCGACACCACAGGCAGGAGAGAAGGAACTGCACAGGCAGGAGAGAAGGAACTGCACAGGCAGGAGAGAAGGAACTGCACAGGCAGGAGAGAAGGAACTGCACAGGCAGGAGAGAAGGAACTGCACAGGCAGGAGAGAAGGAACTGCACAGGCAGGAGAGAAGGAACTGCACAGGCAGGAGAGAAGGAACTGCACAGGCAGGAGAGAAGGAACTGCCCAGGCAGGAGAGAAGGAACTGCCCAGGCAGGAGAGAAGGAACTGCCCAGGTTATGACAGGTTGTGACTGGTGCAGGGTGCTAGAATGAACATTATTATTGCCGTGATAAGATGCGATTTCCGTTCATCTAGGACAGTGCTTGTGATAAATGGTTGTTCCAAGCAGACACCTCCTGAGTCCCGCTGCCTTGCGCATATCGCATTTGTAAAAGACTTCCATCTTCTCAGATGTCCATTGTGTAACTACTCTGTCCCTAGATGAAGCTCCGCAATTAAAAAAATTAATTGCATCTCTACAAGTAGGATATGGTTTAAATGTTTTACTGGTCAAGTAGAGTGAAGACGCAAGTGTACCTTAGGGCAGAGCTCGACAACTCCCGGGGGCCAGGTCGCCATGACTTCCAGATTTTGCTGCCTGGCTACTAGATTTTGCAGTGAGGGAGGAAGCAGATCCTCATCAGCTCTGGCGGAGATTAGTGCCTATAGTATTGCGGTGTTCATATCATGTACAGGAGTGCATGTGCTGTGTTTCGCCTGCGGTGACTCTTGTGCCTGTGTCCGTCCCGGCCTGCACCGACGACTCCTCTACATCATGGCCTGCTCTGATCCCTGCTGTCTGTCCCAGTCTACGCTGATCCTCCTGTACGTCCCCGCTGTCTACTGTCTCCGGCTGCATAGAGCTCTCCGGTAATAGGGTCTATGCGTGGCCAGGGATTGCGGAGCGGCATCAGAGGGATAGTGGTGTGACCACGAGGGGAGGGGGGTCTTGTTGTACTTTCTGGCACCATTATTTATGTGAAATGTGGTCCGTTATTACTGGAGGGTGGAGCAGGGGAGTTGTGCAGAGCAGTGAGGGGCCTCCATGTTACTGTATCCATTCAACTGTGACCATTTTGTGGACCAGTATAGTGTGTATAACACAGAGCTGTGCTCCTCAATCACTCCTGTCATTTTTTGGGGGGGCAGTGGTCTGGCTCCTTCACTTTCATCCTGGCTCCTAGATTTTAGGAAAATTTGTCATTAACCCTAATGCAGGGCTTAAGTATGTGCCGGGGTGGTTATCTGGTCCCGTCGGCCCAGTTTGGGTCTCCCTGCTTTGTTTGGTGCAGCTGCGAGAGGAGCAGCTGTAAGCACATGGGAGAGCCTCTAGGCCGTCGCTTCCATGGCTGCTAGCGCCATCTCGAGATGTGTGAGAAATAGGCCCCTTAAAGCACAATAGAGCGCGTGAGATGTGCTGTAATGTTGGGAAAACCTGTTGGGGTGGTGACGGGTGTTTTAGGCAAAGAAAAGGGTGCATGTATGTATGTAGGTGTTTTGCTTATTCAAGTAGAAAAATGTGTACAATATACATCTTTACTGTTTGTTCATATACGTTAAATCAGCTGCATGACTTCCATGTGATTCATGTTATACACTTGAAGGACCTGCGGTGTCTGGGAACGCTCCCTGCACATCAAGTTACTGCTTGGCTGTGAGGGGAAGGTTCACGGTAGTGTCTAAGGCCCCGATTCAGAGCCGGACGCTCTGACCAGAGCGCTCGCTCTGAATCAGGGCCCACCTCCATTAAAATGGAGCGTCCTCCTGGACGCTCGTATAGCTGTGGGTCACCACCCACAGCATATACGAGCGTGCAGGATGATGGTCGCGATGGTCTTGACCATCGCGACCATCGCCACTGCGAGCAGAAGCCTGCGGTTGAGTTTCTCAACCGCAAGGTCAGGAGTGATTTTGGCTCTATCAGAGCCAAAATCACTCCCACTGACATCACTAGTGATGTCAGTGGGGCTGGCTTCTGACGGTAGGCGTTCCCTTGGGAACGCCTCCGTCTGGCAGGCACGCCCCTGGCACGCCCACCAAAGGGGGCGTGCTGTCAATCAACATCGACAGCACGCCCCCTTTGATCAGACACTACGAGCGAAGGAAAGTCCTTCGATCGTCGCATCTCGCGCATGCGCACGACGGAGCTCCCTCCGTCGTGCGCATGCGCAGTGCAGACCATCGACCCACTTGCGAGCGGACAAAAGTTCCATGTGTTTTTTTGGGGTAAATTAAGTTATTTTTATATTTATTTATTTATTTATTTTTTGCCCTATTAGTCACCAGGGCGGGGGGGGGTATCCAAAGGGTTCTGAACCCACATTTGTAGCCCAAAATATGGATTTTGCACTTTTTTTCTCCTGCCTTTTGCCTATGAAGTTTTCGCGTAGGTGAAAACTCCGAGGAATTGAATATGGAGATACTTTGAAGACAAAAAAGTTTCCTCAGATTCGTACGTTTCGCCTGTTTTCAAACTGCACTTTTCACGGCTAATTGAATACGGCCCTTAGTATTAATCTCCAAAATATGGCTTGTATGAGAACCTGAAGAATAAACATTATTTATGCATTTACTTTTATTGGGTATTGTTTAATATAAGACGAGGAAAGACAAAAGACAAATCCTACCTACAGTATGCGAAGGAATGATTAACATTAATCGTAGATTATACAAATGTCTCCATTGTATGAGCTGGGGGAAGAAATTGACTCATATCTCGCAGTATTAGTGAGATGAAATTCTATGTTTGGCGAGAATTTACTTATGTGTCATATAGGTAGAAGTATAATAACTCTAACCAAGATTGCTAACTTGAAAAGTGCTGGTAAGTATCATTCCCGGCTGCTCCAGAACAGACTAGCTGCTGGTTTCAGCGATAATAAAGATATAGGTTATATTATTACAGTATCTTAAAATAATAGGGTTGTTATAACTACTATAGATCTTTTCTCTTACATGATTGGCAATAACGTCTTCAATATATATATATATATATATATATAAGGAATAAAGAATTAGACCAGAGTAGTAATTACGGTCACTAATACCCATTTTACACAAACTTAAAAATCCTGGCTTGATGCACCGTCTGCAAAGAGCATTGAACTATTTTTGCAATTACAGCGCCAATCATGTCCACAATAGCGATACTGAGTATGATCCTCAATTAAGGCTGATAGTATAACTCTTGCACAGTTTTTAACCTCTCCTGAGTGGTTCATAGAGTGAAGGGGCCCATACACGGTGCGATTTCCAAACGATCCAATGTCGTATTAAATCTCCATTGAACTCTGGGCCTGATTCAGAGCCGCTTGTAAGCGGCCGATCGTTCGCTCCGAGCGATGTTCGCACAACTGCGCATGTGTATGGGTCGTAATGCGCATGCGCCAAACAGTCATTGCGGTCGGAAATCATGCGCTTGTAAAACAGCGAGGGGCTGGTAATTTGAGTGACAGAATGAGGCGTTTGTGGGTGGTAACAGGGGAAGGTGCTTGAAAACGGGGAGTGGAGATCCGAACGCAGGCGTGCCAAACGGTCAAAACGCCGTTTTATGGGAGTGCATAATTAACAAGGCAGCGTCATCGACCACGTCACTTGGTTGTCTTTTAGCCTGAACTGCTGGCAGTGATATCGGGAAGTAAATCCTACCACAAGCACTGCGAGCAGTTCAGATGCCTTTCGATGTTCCCGATTAATCTAATAAATACAGGAGATGACGTATGATGCGAGCGGCCAAGGGGCGTCTTTAGAAAATAGCGAGCGCATTTTTCGGACGCTCGCTCAGACATAGAGGCGTCCACAGACCACAAAGAGCGAGCGCTCAATTTAAATAGCCGGCCCCTTTTTCAGAACGACCGTCCGCAAATAGCGTCCGGCTCTGAATCAGGCCCTCTCTCCAGCAGCTCCAGCGAATAATGTGCCGCAAAAGCTGCACGATGTTCACCCAATCTATCGTGCCCCCCCCCCCCCCAAGAGCAAACTGCCCTGGGATTTTAGTGACCAGTGCTGGTTTTGCTTAAATACAGGGGACAAACGACCTTAAGTCACCTTTGCGGTTCTCACTATTGACTTCAATGGTGGGAACCGTTCATTGGCCGAGAGGCGGAAGGCTCGCCTCTCTCAGCCAATGAACGCTCAGCGGCGGAGTTTCCATAGTGGAATCCCGCCGGTGAGCTCTCATTCGGACTAAAGTCCATGGGTCCGCCAAATTCGTGTTTTTATTTTGCCAAGTCTGGGGATGCCTACTAGGAGAAGGGGTGTATGGATATATTTTTACATGTACTTTATGGATTTTCTACATGGAGAAGAGGATGTGAAGGGCGTCAGTGATACATAGAGGAGTATGTGAGAGAGTGTGTGCGCATGTACTGTATGTTTTAATAAACTTTTACTTTAGACGGTGTTTGTCCTGTGTTTATTTTAATATTGCTTTTGCTGTGGAACTACAGGTACCAGCAGGCCCGTAATGCCCCGCATGCAAGACGCTAATTAGCAGCTATTGAGACCATTTAAGTACCCCAAATACCTTCAGCAGGCCTATTCGGGGGTATCTATAGAGATCCCCAATGTCAGTGCTTCTTTTGGGGGGTGTCAGGCTGACAGGACTTTTCGCTGGTTTCGAATTCGCCGGGTTCCGTTTTCGCTGATTTGGAGTTGAATACGACAGATTTGACAAGAATTGCAAGTAAAAAAAGCCTAGTTTTGCTCAGAAATGATGCTCATTATGAGGGATCTTCTGTTATAGGTAGTAATCAGGGCGAGAGGTAATTTTTTGAAAGTTCTCGCTCTCATGAACTCAAGTTTTTGTATCGCTCCATCCGCAGTTCCTGATCCTATTTTATATACACACTTATTGGTCTTTTAAATTACATCCTCTTCCGTTGCTCAATATGAGTCAGCGATGGTTGGGGGGGGGGGGGTGGGGGGGATGGGGGGGATCACATTCTATTTTTAAGATTAGCAAAACCTCGTAGAGGAAGTAGCTCTTGATGGGAAACATTTATTAATCAATTTCAACAGGATATCTGTAACATTAACCACATTTTTAGCACGGCATGACCCGCGTAATGCATACTCCCCAACTTTTAAGTCGATCTATTCGGGACATGTTGGCGCTGTAGGGGCGCGCATCTGAAAAGGGGGGGGGTGTCTTCATGTAAAGGGACAGAGACGCCCAGAATTGGGGGTGGAACCTCACAGTACCCCAGCTGTCGTCACTATGGGGACATGTCCAGCACTCTCCGCAATGCTGGGCAGCCCCCAGGATCTCGCTATACTAGTGAATAAATGGCTTCTATTCTATCTCTTCTTGCCCACTGCTCTGTTATGCAGAGCAGCGATTTGTGCTCCCCCCAACCGTGAGGCATACCTCCCAACATGACCCGCTCCAGGAGGGACACAATGCTCTGATCCTGGACTTCCCTGGTAAGAGGTGGGGCTGCAGCACAGTTCAAAATTCAAATAGGGAAGTCACACCAACTGTCATTTCACACACTGCCAAACATCACTGGCTGGGACTCACTGGCAGTTGGTGTGACTCCCCTATTTGAATATTGGACTGTACTGTAGCCCCGCCTCTGGAGCCTCCACCAATCATAAATTACCAGGGAAGTCCAGGACCAGAGCATTGTGTCCCTCCTGGAGAGGGTCATGTTGGGAGGTATGCGTGAGGCACTGCGGGCGGGACAGTCCTAGAAAAATGGGACTGTCCCACTGAATGCGGGGCAGTTGGGAGGTATGGCAATGTGTGGGAGCCAAGTTTTCTAATATGGTATGAGGGAGCCAGGTCGTTTCAGGACAACAGAATATGGTATGATGGAGCCAGGCCGTTTCCATGACAACAGAATATTGTATGGTATGAGGGATACAGTCCTTTTTCATGACAACAGAGCATGGGCAGGATGTACTATGCATACCACAGGTTCTCAAACTCGGTCCTCAGGACCTCAAACAGTGCATGTTTTCCAGGTCTCCTCACAGATTCACTAGTTAAATAATTAGCTCCAACTGTGGATCTCTTACAATGTTTCATTGAGTAATTAATACACCTGTGCACCTGCTGGGTGATCTGGAAAATGTGACCTGTGTGGGTCCTGAGGACAGAGTTTGAGAACCACTGTACCATGCATTGCATCCGCGATGCGGTACCTCCCACCACTTATCGGGTACATACCGACATTAATTACGCCGGTATATACCTAGAAATGCAAATAAAACTGCATAGGACAGCTCCCCTGATAAGAGAAGTTCTTCGCGATAGAGATTTAATACCCAGAAGTCCCACATGTGTAGAACTGTGCACCACTAGAACTGCGGAAAGAAGCCCTTAGGCTTCTATTGGGTAACGCCATCGACAGATGGCTTCACCTACCGGGTCCAAGCTCCAGAATGCATCGCATTCCGGACCTTGATACATTTAAGAAATGCGGTCAAACCTCCAAAAATGGCATTTTCAGGGGTTTGAACGTATTTTTGCCTATAGCACATCCCGCCCCCAGTTAGGTTATGGTATGAGGGTGCCAGACTATTTCCATGACAACACAGTATGGTATGAGTGAGACAGACTGTTTCCATGACAACAGACTATAATATCATAACTCCCAACCTGACCCGCTCCAGGAGGGACACAATGCTCTGGTCCTGGACTTCCCTGGTAAGAGGTGGAGCTGCAGCACAGTTCATAATTCAAATAGGGGAGACACACCAACTGTCGTTCACACACTGCCCAACATCACTGGCTGGGACTCGCTGGCAGTTGGTGTAACTCCCCTATTTGAATTTTGGACTGTGCTGCAGCCCCGCCTCTAGAGCCGCCACCAATCATACATTACCAGAGAAGTCCAGGACCAGAGCATTGTGTCCCTCCTGGAGAGGGTCATGTTGGGAGGTATGTAGTATGAGGGAGTCAGGATATTTCCATGAACCCAGGGTATGGTATGAGAGAGACACAATTTTCATTGCCATATCCATGACAGAGTGTGGCATGTTATGGTATGAGGAAGCCAGGCCATTTCAATTACAACAGGGTATGATGTGTAATGGAATAAGCTAGCCTGGCCATTTCCATGACAACAGAGTATGGCATGAAGGAGCCAGACAGTCTCTAGGATAACAGAATATGGAGGCAAACCATTTATATGGCAACAGAGTATGATATGAGGGAGCCTGGCCATTTCCATGACAACAGAGAATGGTACGGCATGTTATGCTATGAAGGAACCAGGCCATCTCCATGACAACAGAGTATGGTATGAGGGAGCCAGGATATTTCCATGATCTCAGAGTATGGCATGTGATGGTATGAGGAAGTCAGGCCTTCTCCATGACAACAGAGTATGGTATGAGGGAGCCAGACCATCTACATAACAGACCATGGTATGAAGGAGCCAGATTGATTCCATGACAACAGAGTATGGTATGAGGGAGCCAGACTGTTTCCATGACAACAGAGTATGTATGAGGGTGCCAGGATATTTCCATGATCACAGTATGGCATGTGATGGTATGAGGAAGTCAGGCCTTCGCCATGACAACAGAGTATGGTATGAGGGAGCCAGACCATCTTCATAACAGAGTATGGTATGAGGGAGCCAGGCTGTTTCCATGACAACAGAGTATGGTGGGTCAGAATAATAAAACTATATGATTAAAGTAGTAGAATTACAACAGAGCCCAACATAGATCACAAATCTAGGGGCCTGGTGGGAAATCACCTACCAGAATGCTGGGCATTGCATGTTCTGTTCTTTATGCCCATGTTCTGGAGGGGGAACAGGAATCCCACTATTCTGCTAGTCACAGTAAGTAATGTGTGCATATTAATGTGGATTATGCATTACATTGATTTAGTTGAGAAAAATGATGCGAAAAGTAATAGTTTCTGCCACCAGGTGGTGTAAGCTTAAGGGGGGTATTTATCAAAGCTTGGAGAGAGATAGAATTGTGAGAGTTAAAGTACCAATCAGCTCCTGTCATTTTTAAACATAAGTTAGAAGCTGATTAATTTGTTATCTCTCGCAATTTTATCTCTCTCCAAGCTTTGATAAATACCCCCCTTAGGTCCACTTGCAGGGCTAAATATGTGGGAATATATAATATTTAGTGACATCACAATAGTGTTTACAGGCATTTAGCCTGTTGCATTATACACAATCTGATGTATTTTCTGAAGACGACGGACTATGGGCCTGCTTTAGACCTGCTCGCAAGCGGGTCGATGGTCCCCCACTGCGCATGCGCCGCCTCCGGCGTGTGCGAGACCCGTCCAGCGATGGCAGCTCAGTCGCTATGGGGCTCGCTACAAGACGGGGTGGCTGTCGATGGTGAGTGACAGCTCGCCCCGTTTTGTAGGCGGGGAGGGGGGGTGGCTGCACAAATGCAGGCGTTCCCTTAGGAAGGCCTGGCGTTTGTGGGCGGCCCTACTGACATCACTAGTGATGTCGGGCTTGCAGGAGCAGAGACCCTACCACAGGGTCTCGTCGCAAGCCCGATGGTTGCGATAATCGCGACGGACTCCAGGCCGCTCGCACAACCTGTGGGTGGTCACCCACAGCTTTGCGAACGGGCTGATGAAAAAAAAAAAAAAAAAAACATGCCCTGATTCAGAGCGAGCGGCTCTGAATCAGGCCCTATATTCATTTAGGCTCAGAAAATTGGGAGTACCGCCATTAAGTTGGCCTATTTAATCACGTGGCCGCGAAACTTTATTATGTCCAAAATTGGAGAAGTTAAAACCCAAAACTTGATAATGAGCAGCTATGTACTTTGAGAATAATCGGTAAAAGCAAACAATGGGGCTGATTCAGCACAGATCGCACAGCTGCGTTCGCACGCACCCGCTAGCTGCGAAAATATGGTAATGAATGCAATCGCAGCACTATACCAAGACGCCCATCACTGTATAAAGCCGCCCACTTCCCATGACATGCATCCACAAGTCACCGAAACAATCAGTAACATCGGAACCATTCGCACAGTTGTGGTTGCCCTGACGCTACCTCACAAACTGCTAAACTTCCTGTCGCCATCCAGACCTCTGCCAGCATATACAATCGCAGGTGCTTAATTATGCACGCACCTGTAATGGTGTTCAAACGCACAGACACGCCTGCGTTCTGCCGAGCACCCTCCCCCTCTCCGCCCCCAGTCACTATGAGATGGGACTGCGTGCTCGCTGCGATGGTTTCCCGATCGTAGCGGCCTGTTCACGCACGCTCACTGCGATGTATACGCAGAGCACAAACAACGACCGGCTGCGTGCGTACCAACCTGAATAAGGCCCAATGTACAATAAATTCCATACGTGTGGTACTGTATATACCTGGTGCTGCGTTGCTTTATTGAGGCCCAATTATTAATGGTCAGACGAAACCAATGACACGTTTGCAGGTTCCCCAGGAGCACTGATTGCAGATTTAGTATGCAACTCCTATCAGAGTCATGTCTCCAATCGTCATTAATGTCATTATGTCAGCTAACAATAAAAGAGGTCTTAAGAGACATTCCTGCTCCGCTCTGCAGAAAGGGTAGTGCTTCCATGGAGATAGCTCCCAGCAGAGGTGGTAAACATTAATAAATAACAGCCACAAAGGAATAACGAATATCCTGCACTGGCATAAGACCAAAACAGCAGCAATGCCTGAATATGTATTCTTCGGAACAGAGATTCCCAAACTCAGGGCCTGATTCAGACCCGGACGCTACTTGCGGGCGCTCGTTCTTAAAAAGGGGCCGGATACTTAAATTGAGCGCTCGCTCTTTGCGGTGTGTTGACGCCTCTATGTCAGAGCGAGCGTCCAAAAAATGCGCTCGCTATTTTGTAAAGACGCCCCTTTGCCGTTCGCATCACACGTCATCTCCGGTATTTATTAATCGGGAACATCGAAAGGCATCTGAACTGCTCGCAGTGCTTGTGGTAGGATTTACTTCCCGCTATCACTGCGAGCAGTTCAGGCTAAAAGACAACCAAGTGACGTGGTCGATGACGCTGCTTTGTTAATTATGCACACCCATTAAACACCGTGTTGACCGTTTGGCACGCCTGCGTTCGGATCTCCACTCCCCCGTTTTCAAGCACCTTCCCCTGTTACCACCCACAAACGGTACATTCTGTCAATCAAAATAACAGCCCCTCGCTGTTTTACGAGCGCACAATTTCCGACCGCAATGACTGGTTTGTGCATGCGCATTACGACCCATACGCACGCGCAGTTGTGCGAACATCGCTCAGAGCGAACGAGCGGGTCTGAATCAGGCCCTCAGTCCTCAAGACACCCTAATGGTCCAGGTTGTAAGGATATCCATGGCTGAGCAAGATGGCTAATCGAAAGACTGAGGTACTAAATAAGTCATCTGTGCCCAAGCATGGCTATCCTTAAAACCTGGACCGAGTTTGGGAACCTCTGCTTTGGCTGGCTATAATCATGTACATATGTAGTTGTTTGAAATTACATATTGTATTTGTATTCATGCAATTTTGATGTACGTTCTATCGCCTATGTTTAGCACCTGTACACCAGTTGGTGGGTGTAGTAGACCGGTTTAGAACATACGACAGTGAGATACAGGACTAGAGTGTCCCAGTTTGTGCCAGGACGGCACCAGTGACATTAGAAAGCCAGGGGACAGGCTGCAACACACATCACAAAGAGATATTGTACAGCCAATTCCAGCAAGGATTAAAATGCACAAGATACTCTGCTGAGAAACACAGCACAGAAAATCCCTAACCTCTTCCAATATATTTACACAGCACATACAGGCGGCTAGAGAAGGCTTCGTATACAGTATGTGCAAACAAAACATGTAATAGTACATAGCCAGCCACATCAGATAATTGCCACAATAGCAACAGGTTTGTGAATGTGAGAAACACTCCAACAACAGATAAACCTGACAGCATATACCAACACCAAGGTTCTCTTTACAGCAGAGGGAATGGAAAATAGAAGAGATTTAAAGGGGTTACTGAAATGCTAGTCAGAAAAAGGGGTGAAGGTGAGGTCTTTAGGGTAATGCAACAATATGCCCGTGACATGGAGAGGGGTACAGGAACAGACCCAGCTAAAGTCCAGCAGCCAGGAAACAATGACAGCTCCACCAACAAATGATTCCTTATAAAATCTGGGATTTTAGTGGATTTCAGCTATTTTTGGAAATCAGTGGCAGATTTACAACAGTGAAAATCCCCCATGAATAATACATCCCCAGTAACAGGCTGGTTACCATACACCCAGCACTGCCCCTGTACACACTGCATAGATCTTCATTATAGACCATCATTGGAACAATATCCTGCTGTATGCATTAAACCCATACATTGCAGTAACAGTACATACATATCTCCCCACCATTATTACTGTATGCCAAGGTCAGACAACCCGCAACTCTCCAGGCCATGCTGGGACCAGTAGTTCCACATCTGTGAGCCACAGGTAGTCAACGTGTGGCTCTCCGATTGTTATGTAGAGAGGCTGGCAGGACATGCTGGGATTTGTAGTTCCACAACTGCTAAAGCTGATTACCCTGCAGTGCTTGCATGAATAGCCCCCATCAGTAATGAGTACACGAGCGGGGATCACCCGGCCATGTCAGCGGCAGCTGTGCGCAGCATTTACCTTGTGTCCAGCTCCAGCCTGGGTGTGAGGGTGAGTGCAGCCTGCCCTGTGCACTCACTGGATGGAGGCTGCTGCGGGCTCCCTGTATCTATACGAGATAATAGTATCAGACTCATGGTGGAAAATCACCGGCTCCATCAAACACAGATATGCCGGGGGCGTGGCTGTAGCCCATGGGGCGGGGTTTGGTATGGGAGGGGAGGGGCTTGTGTGGAGAGATGCGGCCAGCGGTATGCAGCACGTGTAGGGGAAAACAACCCACAGACACACATAGAGCCATGTAACACATACACACACATACACATAGAGCCATGTAACACAGAGACACACACACACACATAGAGCCATGTAACACAGAGACACACACACACATAGAGCCATGTAACACATACACACACATACACATAGAGCCATGTAACACATACACACACATACACATAGAGCCATGTAACACATACACACACATACACATAGAGCCATGTAACACAGAGACACACACACACACATAGAGCCATGTAACACAGAGACACACACACACATAGAGCCATGTAACACAGAGACACACACACACATAGAGCCATGTAACACATACACACACATACACATAGAGCCATGTAACACAGAGACACACACACACACATAGAGCCATGTAACACAGAGACACACACACACATAGAGCCATGTAACACATACACACACATACACATAGAGCCATGTAACACATACACACACATACACATAGAGCCATGTAACACATACACACACATACACATAGAGCCATGTAACACAGAGACACACACACACACATAGAGCCATGTAACACAGAGACACACACACACATAGAGCCATGTAACACAGAGACACACACACACATAGAGCCATGTAACACATACACACACATACACATAGAGCCATGTAACACAGAGACACACACACACACATAGAGCCATGTAACACAGAGACACACACACACATAGAGCCATGTAACACATACACACACATACACATAGAGCCATGTAACACATACACACACATACACATAGAGCCATGTAACACATACACACACATACACATAGAGCCATGTAACACAGAGACACACACACACACATAGAGCCATGTAACACAGAGACACACACACACATAGAGCCATGTAACACAGAGACACACACACACATAGAGCCATGTAACACATACACACACATACACATAGAGCCATGTAACACAGAGACACACACACACACATAGAGCCATGTAACACAGAGACACACACACACATAGAGCCATGTAACACATACACACACATACACATAGAGCCATGTAACACATACACACACATACACATAGAGCCATGTAACACATACACACACATACACATAGAGCCATGTAACACAGAGACACACACACACACATAGAGCCATGTAACACAGAGACACACACACACATAGAGCCATGTAACACAGAGACACACACACACATAGAGCCATGTAACACATACACACACATACACATAGAGCCATGTAACACAGAGACACACACACACACATAGAGCCATGTAACACAGAGACACACACACACATAGAGCCATGTAACACATACACACACATACACATAGAGCCATGTAACACATACACACACATACACATAGAGCCATGTAACACATACACACACATACACATAGAGCCATGTAACACAGAGACACACACACACATAGAGCCATGTAACACAGAGACACACACACACATAGAGCCATGTAACACAGAGACACACACACACATAGAGCCATGTAACACATACACACACATACACATAGAGCCATGTAACACATACACACACATACACATAGAGCCATGTAACACAGAGACACACACACACACATAGAGCCATGTAACACAGAGACACACACACACATAGAGCCATGTAACACATACACACACATACACATAGAGCCATGTAACACATACACACACATACACATAGAGCCATGTAACACATACACACACATACACATAGAGCCATGTAACACAGAGACACACACACACACATAGAGCCATGTAACACAGAGACACACACACACATAGAGCCATGTAACACAGAGACACACACACACATAGAGCCATGTAACACATACACACACATACACATAGAGCCATGTAACACATACACACACATACACATAGAGCCATGTAACACAGAGACACACACACACACATAGAGCCATGTAACACAGAGACACACACATACACATAGAGCCATGTAACACATACACACACATACACATAGAGCCATGTAACACATACACACACATACACATAGAGCCATGTAACACAGAGACACACACACACACATAGAGCCATGTAACACATACACACATACACATAGAGCCATGTAACACATACACACACATACACATAGAGCCATGTACCACATACACACACACACACATAGAGCCATGTAACACAGAGACACACACACACATAGAGCCATGTAACACAGAGACACACACACACATAGAGCCATACACACACATAGAGCCACACACACATAGAGCAATGTAACACAGAGACACACACACATAGAGCCATGTACACAGAGCCACACACACACACATAGATCCATGTAACACAGAGACACACATACACACATAGATCCATGTAACAGAGCCACACACACACACACACACACACACAGAGCCATGTAAAAGAGACACACACATAGAGCCATGTAACACACACACACACATAGAGCCATGTAACAGAAACACACATAGAGCCATGTACACAGAGCCACACACACACACACATATATCCATGTAACACAGAGACACACACACATAGAGCCATGTAACACAGAGACACATATATCCATGTAACACAGAGACACACACACACACATAGAACCATGTAACACAGAGACACACACATATATCCTTGTAACAGAGACACACATAGGGCCATGTAACACACAGAGACACACACACATAGATCCATGTAACACAGAGACACACACACATAGATCCATGTAACACAGAGACACACATAGGGCCATGTAACACACAGAGACACACACACATAGATCCATGTAACACAGACACACACACACATAGGGCCTCATTCAGAGGCGGTCGTAGGATGCAAGTGGTCGCTCAGAAACAGGGCGGCCTATTGCATCCTGAACGGCAGCCTCCATGTCGGCCGTTAGGCTGTGGGTTAACACCCACAGCTCTAACGACCGCTAAGGGAGATGGTCAAGACCATCGCGACCATCGGGGCTTACGACGAGACCCTAGGGTAGGGTCTCGTCAACCTTAAGCCCCAGGGAGCTTCCTGCTGTGTTTCAGCAGGAAGCTCCCCACTGACATCACTGATGATGTCAGTGGGGCCGCCCCCAAACGGTTAGCGTTCCGGCGGGAACGCCTACGTTTGGGCAGGCACGCCCCCTGCCCGCCCAGCAAACGGAGCGAGCTGTCAATCAACATCGACAGCTCGCTCCGTCTGCTTCGAGCCTGCTAACGATGGATCACCCGTCGTTAGCGGGGGCTCGTGCATGCGCACGACGGAGCTCAGCGCTCGCGTCCGACTCTGAACAAGGTCCATAGATCCATGTAACACAGACACACACACATATATGCATGTAACACAGACACACACACACACACACACATAGAGCCATGTAACACAGAGACACACATATCCATGTAACACAGAGACACACACACACATATATCCATGTAACACAGAGACACACACACACATAGAGCCATGTAACACAGAGACACACACACATATTTCCATGTAACACAGAGACACACACATATATCCATGTAGCACAGAGACACACACACATAGAGCCGTGTAACACAGAGACACACACACATAGAGCCATGTAACAGAGACACACACACACACACACACATAGAGCCATGTAACACAGAGTCACACACACATATATCCATGTAACACAGAGACACACACACACACAGAGCCATGTAACACAGAGACACATACACACATAGAGCCATGTAACACAGAGACACCTACACACATAGAGCCATGTAACACAGAGCAGTAGCAAACGCAGGATTTCAAGAGTGGGGTTTCCAAATGCTTAATTTTAGAGTGAGTTCCAGTTCATGAAGAGGACATAACTATCACTTAAGCAGCTTTAATATGCGTCATACAAAGTGTATTGGGTGTCATAATTCCAGCGTATACAAGACCTGCGATCACAGTAAGCCATTATGGCCCTGATACAGAGCCGGACGCTGTGACCAGAGCGCTCGCTCTGAATCAGGGCCCTCCTCCATTAATATGGAGCGTCCTCCTGGACGCTCGTATAGCTGTGGGTCACCAACCACAGCATATACGAGCGTGCAAAAAGATGGTCGCGATGGTCTTGACCATCGCGACCATTGGATTTGTGAGGGAAACCCTGCGGTCGGGTTTCCCTGCCGCAAGGCCAGGAGTGATTTTGGCTCTATCAGAGCCAAAATCACTCCCAGTGGGGCCGGCTTCAGACGGAACGCCTCCGTCTGGCAGGCACGCCCCCGGAACGCCCACCAAAGGGGGCGTGCTGTCAATCAACATCAACAGCACGCCCCCTTTGGTGCAAGACCCGGAGCGATGGAAAGTCCTTCGCTCGCCGGGTCTCGCGCATGCGCACGACGGAGCTCCCTCGCGAGTGGGTCTGAATGACCCCCAATATGCGGCAGTAGGACCATTCTGTCTGAGCTGAATTTATGTCAGATGTGGGCATCATTCCAGAACATTGGAGCAAGTCTGGGGGAGCAGCAGAAGAACCTAGCACTGCCCTGGACATATATGTACATATTGGTCTTGTTATGCACTGGATAGTGTATTATAATATGTAATTAATATTTAAACATATTGATGGACTATAGCAGTGCACCCCTAACTGTGCATGTTTTCCAAGATCTCCTAGTTGGTACACAGGTGTATTTATTACTGACTGACACATGTTAAAATATCCAGAAAAGGTGCTAATTATTTCATTTGTGATACTGAGAAGAACATGCAGCACTAGTAAAATTCTATTATATTACTATATCTATTGTCATGGTGTGGGCAGGGGAGGGGGATTTCCAGGCAACCAGAAACCCCCCTGTGTTTGCCTATGCATGTAACAGAGAGAGAGAGCAAGACATGTACCCATGTAACAGAGAGAGAGACATGTACCCATGTAACAGAGAGAAACATGTATCCATATAACAGAGAGAGAGAGAGACATGTACCCATGTAACAGAGAAAGAGAGACGTATCCATGTACAGTAACAGAAAGAGACATGTATCCATGTAGCAGAGAGAGACATGTATCCATGTACAGTAACAGAGAGAGACATGTATCCATGTAACAGAGAAAGACATGTACCCATGTACAGTAACAGAGAGAGACATGTATCCATGTAACAGAGAGAGAGAGGCGTGTATCCATGTAATAGAGACGTGTATCCATGTAACAGAGAAAGAGAGACATGCACCCATGTAACAGAGAGCGAGAGGCGTGTGTCCATGTAATAGAGATGTGTATCCATGTAACAGAGAGAGAGACATGTACCCATGTAACAGAGAGAGAAGCATGTATCCATGTAACAGAGAAAGAGACATGCACACATGTAACAGAGAGAGAGAGACATGTACCCATGTAACAGAGAGAGACGTGTATCCATGTAACAGAGAGAGAGAGAGAGAGACATGTACCCATGTAACAGAGAGAGAGACATGTACCCATGTAACAGAGAGAGAGACATGTACCCATGTAACAGAGAGAGATGTACCCATGTAACAGAGAGACGTGTATCCATGTAACAGAGAGAGAGAGAGAGACATGTAACAGAGAGAGACATGTACCCATGTAACAGAGAGAGAGACATGTACCCATGTAACAGAGAGAGAGATGTACCCATGTAACAGAGAGAGAGACATGTACCCATGTAACAAAGAGAGAGACATGTACCCATGTAACAGAGAGAGAGACATGTACCCATGTAACAGAGAGAGACGTGGAGACATGTACCAGAGAGAGAGACATGTACCCATGTAACAGAGAGAGAGAGACATGTAACAGAGAGAGAGACATGTACCCATGTAACTGTGGGGCCTATTCATCATCGGAGGCTGTACAGTTACATGGGTAGTTCAGGTATCCAACTCGCAGAGCGCTGGTGCAATCCTTGATGTTGTGCCAATAGTGCACCTTAGTACACACCGCGATGGGATAGCGCCACAGCCAGTGAGCATCTCAGTACGGCATTAGAATAAAGCCGCAGCCGCGACAGTGTGCTCCTCTCATTCAGGCCCAGAGAGAAGAGTATGTATCCATGTAACTCATAGCGGGGCCCATTTGCAACTCGATGTGGACGCATTCCTAGCGCCCATAATCGCATTACAGGATGCTGGGATGTATGAAATAGCCCCCACAGCAGGGGGCTTTATGCCAGAGTCTACTGCGCATTCTCAGGCCTCCGGAAACGTGGCGCTCGCAGTCCCGCAACATGTAAGACAAGTCTGACCAGCCGCAAACACTGCGGCTCTCCTGACACACAGAGCTCTCATGCTGCGCAGGAGAACGCAATGGCTAATATATGCACACCCAGGAAACGACGTTTAAGCGGACAGACACGCCTGCGTTTTTCTAACCCCCCCAACCCGATACCTCCCCCAAAACGCTGACTACCTGTCACTCACTTTGCCAGTGGTTCCTCTCAGCGAGTGTAATCGCAGTGCGTGCTGAGTGCAGCTTTTGCGCATGCGCAACTTAAAACATTCGCTCGTTCTGCAATAATATCGGCATGGCGACCGTCTCTGAATCAGGCCCATTGTTTTGCACCATGGATACCCCAGGATAAAGCACCATAGTAAAGCTCTCTGCTTGGGTGGGATACAGGGCCTGATTCAGAGCGCTCGCTCTGAATCAGTGCCCGCCTATTGGGCCTGATTCAGACCCACTCGCGAGCGGCTGTCCGCTCGCAAGTGGGTCGATGTTATGCACTGAGCATGCGCACGACGGAGGGACAGCTTAACAACCGACCAGGTTGATGGTCGCGATGGTGATCACCATCACGACCATCGGGGCATGCGATGAGACCCAAAGGTTGGGTCTCGGCAAGCACAAGCCCCAGGGAGCTTCCTGCTCTGATTGAGAAGGAAGCTCCCCACTGACATCACTGATGATGTCAGTGCGGCCGCCCACAAAACGGTAAGGAACGCCTCCGTTTTGGAAACCACCCCCCGGCCCGCCTACAAAATGGGGCGAGCTGTCGATCAACATCGACAGCCGCCCCTTTTGTAGCGTGCTCCAGAGCGAGAGAGTTTCTCGCTCCGGGGCGTGCGTAGTGCGGCCGCTGCGCGTGCCCAGGGCTTCCCATCGACCTGGTTGCGAGCACATCGGTGCTTGCGACTGGGTCTGAATGAGACCCTCAGTGCAGTTACCTAAGAAAGTATTGGATGTGATGAGGTGGAATAAATACTGCAGACCTTACACTGTTAAAACTAGATGGGGCGGAAAATTCATTATGGACGGGATGTGGAAAATGTGTAAAAAGGAAATGACCCTAAGACTGAAGCGGAGAATATGTCACTCAAGGCGACAAATCCAACAACAGTAAGTATTTCGTGCACATACAGATGCGCCCAGTTACATTGTGGCTGCTCGCGGCACAAACATGCGCACACATCACGTCAAGTGATTCCCCGCGCCTGCAAACGCTACGGTACGCTATGGCGTGCACTGCGATCGCACCATGCATTCCTATGGTGGGGCGGTGCGCGTATCGTCTTGCGCTATGCGTGGTGCGATTTGCCGCGCCAGTGGCGAGGATATAGCTGGGCATATCTGTAGTGCCTGATTCAGATCTGCACGCAATGCAGATATTTAAGCAGATTGGATGATTGTTAGCGATTGCGAATGCGTGAAAGCCGCACTGCGCATGCGCAGCGATTGTTTTTCCATCAAGCTAGAGCATAGTCAGGGTTCTTTACTATACGAGGGGACATATAGGGCCAAATGTAATAGGGTGAGAGTTTAGAAAATGTGAGAGTTTAGCAGTAATCTCTCACATTGGTTGAGTTTTATCTTCAAAATGGGAAAACATCTGAATGAGATTTTAAATCGTGAGAGTTTTTTAAGTCTAAAAAAACATGCAAGTTCCCTCTGTTACTTTGTTTTTGGACTCTATTACATTGGTAAAGTTTAAAAAAATGTCAGAAACTCTCACTTTTCTATACACTCACCCTATTACATTTGGCCCATGATGTGTGAATTACTGATGACGTGAAGTGCAGATAGCACATTCACTAACAGAATGTAGACATGGATTGGAGCCTTTATTCCATGAAATGATGCTATACAGTAACTATTGGAGGAGACTATAGAGGTTATGGATCCACGGAATGTAATGTTTTTCCCCTGTGACGTTGGCAGCTGTTACACTGAGAAGACTGAGGGGGTCATTCAGACCCGCTCGCGAGGGAAGTTCGCTCGCAAGCGGGTCGATGTTTGGCGAATGCGCAAGCGCACGACGGAGGGAGCTCCTTCGTGCGCATGCGCGAGACCCGGCGAGCGACGAGAAATACGTCGCTCGGGGTCTCGCACCAAAGGGGGCGTGCTGTCGATGGTGAGTGACAGCACGCCCCCTTTGGTGGGCGTGCCGGGGGCGTGGCTGCCAGACGGAGGCGTTCCCATGGGAACGCCTACCGTCTGAGTCCGGCCCCACTGATATCAGTAATGATGTCAGTGGGAGTGATTTTGGCTCTGATAGAGCCAAAATCACTCCTGGGCTTGCGGAAGCAAGACCCTACAGCAGGGTCTCGTCGCAAGCCCGATGGTCGCGATGGTCTTTGACCATCGCGACCATCATCATGGTTGCTCGCATAAGCTGTGGGTGGTAACCCACAGCTATGCGAGTGTCCAAAAGGCCGCTCCACATTTAAATAGGACGGCCCTGATTCAGAGCGAGCGCTATGGTCAGAGCGTTCAGCTCTGAATCAGGCCCTGAACTCGATGACCTATTGCCTCTGGACAACATTGCTAACTCTGTAATACGTAAAAGAGTAGATTGTATAAATATGTCATGGATACATGTACAAAACATTCCTGTGGCAAACAGTTATCACCTTTCACAATACTCTTACACAGATCTATAATCAGATATCATTCATGATATATAAAGTATACAAACATAGCGTGTTTATTTAGCCACGTGCCGAGATATCAGCCAAGGTGAGAGCTGCGTCTGCTGGTAAAGATCGGAAGTAATCTATCGGACTGAGCATGATGGTAAATTTGGTGAGAGGATAACCACAGCCAGCCCGGGGGCTGTCATCTTCCCATCATATTAAAAGCCCCCAACTCTACAAGGGAAGTTATTTGTCCATTTGCCACCTGGGGCCAATAGGACAGATCTCTCTCAGTTTGTCCACCCACGAGTATGACCATAACAGTGACCCTGCAGCTTGGTGTTGGTTTTATAGGGGGTCATTCAGACCCGCTCGCGAGCGGCAGTACGCTCGCAAGCGGGTCGATGTTCCCCACTGCGCATGCGCACGACGGAGGGAGCTCCGCCGTGCGCATGCACGAGACCCGACGAGCGACAGGCTTTCCATCGCTCCGGGTCTCGCACCAAAGGGGGCGTGCTGTCGATGTTGATTGACAGCATGCCCCCTTTGGTGGGCGTGCCAGGGGCGTGCCTGCCAGATGGAGGCGTTCCCATGGGAACGCCTACCGTCTGAAGCCGGCCCCACTGATAGAGCCAAAATCACTCCAGGGCTTGTGGCAGAGAGACCCTACCGCAGGGTCTCCGTCGCAAGTCCGATGGTCGCGATGGTCAAGACCATCGCGACCATCTTTTTGGCCGCTCGCATATGCTGTGGGTGGTCACCCACAGCTATGCGAGCGGCCAGGAGGCCGCTCCATTTTCTTGGAAGAGGGCACTGATTCAGAGCGAGCGTTCTGCTCAGAGCGTTCAGCTCTGAATCAGGGCCATTGTCCGATGTTCAGGAATAAAAGTAACATATTTGTTCTACATCTACCAGATAATAATATCTCTATAATCTGGCATTATGTGGAGCCTCAAAGTTCGTTCTTATGGAGACGGTCCCCTTTTTCTATACTAACCTTTGCCTTTATCCATTGTGACAGTATATAGTAATCAGTGTGGATTACAGTGCAACTGGAACCTGGAAAGGGTTTATACATCTAAAACTGTGTTTAAATAGCTTCTTGCTTTAGGAATTTCAGCAGTTTTAAAATAAAAGACAGTCCACAGAAATAGGGATGGCCGATGGTTGGTAACCATCGATATTTGCAATCCGATGGAGATGCTTTGACCATTCGATACCAGGATTGCGCTACTTGCCCCCATCGCATACGACTTTGCAATGCCTGCTATCAGGAAGGAGAGACTCGGTGGGCCTGCTTCCAAGGTGCACTCAGACCACACACTGGGCCTAATTCAGATCCGCTCACGAGCGCAGGACGCTCACAAGCGGGTCGATGGTGCCCTAATGCGCATGCGCACGATGGAGGGAGCTCCATCGTGCGCATGCGCGAAACCCGCATAGCGACAGCCAAGCTGTCGCTATGGGTCTCGCACCAAAGGGGGCGTGCTGTCGATGGTGACTGACAGCACGCCCCCTTTGGTGGGTGTGGCGGGGGCGTGGCTGCCAGACGGAGGTGTTCCCATGGGAACGCCTAGCGTCTGGGTCCGGCCCCACTGACATCACTAGTGATGTCAGTGGGAGTGATTTTGGCTCTGATAGAGCCAAAATCACTCCTGGGCTTGCGGTCACCGAGACCCTACCGCAGGGTCTCGTCGCAAGCACGATGGTCGCGATGGTCTTGACCATCGCGACCATCATCATGGACGCTCGCTATAGCTGTGGGTGGTAACCCACAGCTATGCGAGCGTCCAAGAGGCTGCTCCAAGTTGAGGTAGGAGGGCCCTGATTCAGAGCGAGCACTCTGGTCAGAGCGTCCGGCTCTGAATCATGCCCACAATGCCGATGTTCAAACTGTCACAGGACAGGTGCAAGCGTCAGTGGTGCACGAGATGCTGCTCCAATGGTGGATTATCTAGAACAGGGGTGAGGAACCTTTTTTCTGCCGAGGGCCATTTTGATATATATAACATTATTCGCGGGCCTGGTACAGGCCACGCCCCCTCCGTGTGATGTCACACAGGGGCAGGGCCACAATTGCCTGTGATTACAGCAATGCCCGGAGAATCCTGCTGTAAGGGCAGCGGTGTGATCGTCTGAAGCGTCCTAAGGACGCTCCTGGTGGCACTGCTGCTTAGATTTTGGCTGCAGGGTGCTATTCTAGGTGATGGTGGCAACACTGCCACGCCGGGGCATTTGTAGAGAGGAGGGGGCCCGTGTGCAGTCTCCGATACTGGCCCCTCCTCTCTACCCGGCAGCCGGCAGCGCACTGAGCTGTGCGCGGCCAGCGCCGGAGTTATAGACTCTGGGCACTAGAGTGCGCCTAGAGTCTATAGACTATGCACAGGTCACCGGGAAAATGGCCGTCGCGGCCATTTTCCACTCGTTTTTTCAGGGACTCTGGAGAGGTAAGTAACCTTATGGGTGCAGGGTGTGCGGTGCGGAGCCCCCCTGTACCCAGGGATCCGTGTGCCCCGCACACCTTGCACCCATTATAGATATGCCCCTGCCGCCACGATTCTGTGGAGGCCTTCTGATGTCCATCCCTAAACAGAAGTACAAATCTAAAGTATCTGAGAATACGGAACGGTTTATGTTACTACAGGTTACTTATGCTGCGACCTCGCTCTATTTGCCCCCCCTCGCATACTCACAACCCCATACCCTCATATACTGTATTCCTTTTTATTGTACATATCAGTTGACCTAACTTTGTCACTCACCGTCAGTATTGTGATTCATGTGGAAATACTCTACTTTCTGTAACCTTTAATTGGCTGTTTTTTTAATTTCATTTATTTATATTATTATTTTATTTATATACTTGCTTTCTTTTCTATCTCGTTTTTTATTCTTTTTTTCCCTTCCCTCACTTCTCACACCTTTTACTGTGTTTAACTCTCTTGATAAATGATATAATATAAATATAACCATAGCATTATTATTACGAATCACATATGAACAACGTACACATTTGTTGAATTGTAATATTGTTTTATTTTGACTTTTATATTGTATTATTGCTGTGAAATAAACAGACTTTATAACAAAAAAAAAACAACAGAAGTACAAGTCTGCACCAAGGGAAACTTCTTGGATTGTATTAAGATGGGAACCCTACCCTGAGAATACCGCCCTTATGATTGCTGCAATAGCCACCCTGCGGACCGACAGGAGAATGTAAAAATAGTAGAGTGTAGATGCGGGTAAATGCGCTGATTGGACACTCACAGATACCTTCTAATACTGACACTAGATTAAACTTAAATAGATGATCCCCCCACCACATTTTCAAAGGAGCATCCCCTTCTTTATCATTGCATTTCTACCTTGTGCCAGTTCCTGCATTGGAGCTCACTAGTGCTCATCCTCCTAGCTCACAAATCATCCCTAGAGGTCTGGCAACAAACAGATTCAGATCTCTGGTTCAGCTAACACTAGTGGAAACCATGGGGAAACCATGGGCATATCTGCAATGAGTGCACACAGGCCCAATGGGACCCACATCGCACATCCTGCATAACCTAAACCTCACTCTCCACCAACACTGCTGTAATCACCGGTGTAATCAGCGGAAAAATGGCACAGGCGCCATTTTACTGAAGATCTGTGCATACACAGTAGATAACTCACTGGGAAAATGGCGCCCTGCACGGTGACAGAGTCTACTAGGCGAATGTGCCAGTGAGAAAGGGAGGCACCAGCACAGAGACTGCCCATCGGCCCCCTCCTCTCTTTAACCACCCCTGAGGGAAGAATTTATTAAGTAAACAAAAGCGCGTGGTTAGCGCATGTGCGGGCTATAATCTCAGATAACTTGGTGCAATATCCTTAAGGTGCGTATCCACTACACGATATAAATGGATGATTGAACGATAAAAACATCGTTATCGTTCATTAATCGTGCAGTAATTATGCTGGCAACGACCAGCAATGTGCACTCCCGCTGGACGTTGTCGGCATCTGTCATCGCCTGAACATACTGCACCAACCTGACGAGATCGACAGGTTGTGCATGTTCGGGGATGAGGGAGGGTGCCGGCACTGAGCGACATATCATTCAGCGTGGGCACTTTGGCCCTGATTCAGAGCCGGACGCTCTGACCAAAGCGCTCGCTCTGAATCAGGGCCCACCTCCATTAAAATGGAGCGTCCTCCTGGACGCTCGTATAGCTGTGGGTCACCACCCACAGCATATACGAGCGTGCAACAAGATGGTCGCGATGGTCTTGACCATCGCGACCATCGGACTTGCGAGTGAAACCCTGTGGTCGGGTTTCTGAACCGCAAGGCCAGGAGTGATTTTGGCTCTATCAGAGCCAAAATCACTCCCACTGACATCACTAGTGATGTCAGTGGGGCCGGCTTCAGACGGTAGGTGTTCCCATGGGAACGCCTCCATCTGGCAGGCACGCCCCCGGCACACCCACCAAAGGGGGCGTGCTGTCACTCACCATCGACAGCACGCCCCCTTTGGTGAGACACTCCGAGCGAAGGAAAGTCCTTCGCTCGCCGGGTCTCGCGCATGCGCACGACGGAGCTCCCTCCGTCGTGCGCATGCGCAGTGGGGAACATCGACCCACTTTCGAGCGTACTGCCGCTCGCGAGTGGGTCTGAATGACCCCCTTTATCCACTGCACAGTATGATGAACGATTGAACAAAATAATGATATCGTGATCGTTCAATCGATATTTCATCGTGCGGCTTTAGAGTTCAAGATCATTTTTGAGGTGCAAATTGCACTTTCTTGTACTGCGCCTACACACCAAAAAATTCCTACGCATTAAGATATGGATGCATTAGAAAGGCGCACTGGACAATGGAGGGTGCGTGCGAATGCTGGCCAAGTAACCCCAACCCTCCCTCCCCCTAGCCTAACCCTCCCGGGGGGGGTGCCTAACCCTAAGTCCCCCCCGGGTGCCCTAAACCTAACCCTCCCCCCCAGCGGCTGTTCGTTCGTGGCGCCCGGCATCCCGATCGACAGCACGCCCCCTTTGATCAGACACAACGAGCCAAGGAAAGTCCTTCGCTCGTCGCGTCTCGCGCATGTGCACGACGGAGCTCCCTCCGTCGTGCGCATGCGCAGTGCACACCATCGACCCACTTGCGAGCGGACAGCCGCTGGCGAGTGGGTCTGAATCAGGCCCTATATTCCCTATCACATGCTCACACACCTATACACACAGGTTCATTTTTGTGGGGAACCAATTAACCTACCAGTATATTTTTGGAGTGTGGGAGGAAACCGGAGCACCCTGAGGAAACCCACACAAGCACAGGGAGAATATACAAACTCCACACAGTTAGGGCCATGGTGGGAATTGAACCCATGACCTCATTGCTGTGAGGCAGTAACGCTAACCATTACACCGTCTGTGCTGCCCAATATATCCAATGTAGCCTTATATCTGCTACATGCGTGAATGGGGGATATCTGGACCCCTAGGAATAATTTTTGCCAAATGGGCCGTACTGGTGAGCTGCATGGAGAGGCAGTCAGCGGGGACACATCTGTAATGTGAGCGGGGAAAGGCATAAAGCTGCAGCTCTGGGCTTGTACGTGATCTGAGACAGTAATCCTATAACACAGGGACTCAGCCTGCATGTGAGGCTTAAACATCTGACCCCGCCATCTCCCTGCCAAATACAGAGATTACACAGAGACTATACAGCACACAAAATGCTCCTGTGTTCCGACACCAAACTCTGTACTCTGTGCATTATGTACAACCCACTCACCAGCAAGTATAAGAGAACCAGCCTCTGAGATGGAAGTCACAGGCCACAACATTTTTTTTTAAAGAAATAAAAGAATGGATAACTGATATGAAGGGCTCAGATATTCTCTGTTATGCGCTGTGGAATATGTGGGCAAGTGACTGTTAATAAACAAATAATAATCATTAATTGAAAATTATTTAGTATAATACATGTTTATCAGTGAATGATTTGATTAATGAGGAGGCCCTCTCTTCACTCAATGTCCCAATTCAGAGTCCCTTCTTATCTCACTCTCCTCAATACACAGCCCCTACATTTCAATCACTCTCCTCAATACACAGCCCCTACATTTCAATCACTCTCCTCAATACACAGCCCCTACATTTCAATCACTCTCCTCAATACACAGCCCCTACATTTCAATCACTCTCCTCAATACACAGCCCCTACTCTTCAATCACTCTCCTCAATACACAGCCCCTACATTTCAATCACTCTCCTCAATACACATCCCCTCCTCTCCAATCACCCTCCTCAATACACAGCCCCTACATTTCAATCACTCTTCCTCAATACACATCCCCTCCTCTCCAATCACCCTCCTCAATACACAGCCCCTCCTCTTCAATCACTCTCCTCAATACACAGCCCCTCCTCTTCAATCACTCTCCTCAATACACATCCCCTCCTCTCCAATCACCCTCCTCAATACACAGCCCCTACATTTCAATCACTCTCCTCAATACACAGCCCCTACATTTCAATAATTCTCCTCAATACACAGCCCCTACATTTCAATCACTCTCCTCGATAAACAGCCCCTACATTTCAATCACTCTCCTCGATAAACAGCCCCTCCTCTTCAATCACTTTAGTCAATACAGAGCCCCCTTTTCACTCACTGGCCCCAATACAAAGTCCCCCTCATTGCTCACTCTTCCTAAAACACATCTCCCTCTTCACTCACTCTCTCCAATACACAGACACCATCTTCTCTCACTCCCCTAATACACAGCCCCCCTATTCTATCACTCCCCCCAATACACAGCCCCCTCTTCACTCTCTTCCCCAATACTCAGGCCCCATCTTTTATCACTCTTCCAATACACACCCCCTTTTTCACATTCTCCACAATATATAGCCCCTGTCTTTTCCCACTCTGTCCAATACACAGTTCCCTCTTCAATCACTCTTCCCAATACACAGTCACCATCTTCTCTCACTCCCCAATACAGTCCCCCTCTTTTCTTACTCAGCCCAATACAAAGTCCCCCTCTTCTCTCCCCCCCAATACACAGCCTCCGTCTTCATTCTCTCCCCAATACACAGTCCCCCTCTTCACTCCTCTAATACACAACCACTTCACTCACTCTCCCCAATACACAGAAGCATCTTCTCTCACTCAGCTCAACACACAGCCCCCTATTCACTCACTTTCCCCAATACTCAGTCCCCTCTTTACTCATTCTCTCCAATACACAGCCCCCTCTTCACTCACTCTTCCCAATAGACAGCCTCTTCTTCACTCACCCTCCCAATACACAGCCTCCTCTCCCCTAACTCCCCCAATACACAGCCTCCTCTTCACTCACTCTCCCCAATACACAGCCTCCTCTCCCCTAACTCCCCCAATACACAGCCTCCTCTACACTCACTCTCCCCAATACACAGCCTCCTCTTCACTCTCTCTCTCCAATACACAGCCCCATCTTCACTCACTCTTCCCAATAGACAGCCTCTTCTTCATTCACTATCCCCAATACACAGCCCCCTCTTCACTCACTCCCCCCAATACACAGCCTCCTCTACACTCACTCCCCCAATACACAGCCCTATCTTCACACTCTCTCCCCAATACACTGTCCCATCTTCACTCTCTCCCCAATACACAGCCCTATCTTCACACTCTCTCCCCAATACACAGCCCCATCTTCACACTCTCTCCCCAATACACACTCCCATCTTCACACTCTCTCCCCAATACACAGCCCTATCTTCACACTCTCTCCCCAATATACAGCCCTATCTTCACACTCTCTCCCCAATACACAGCCCCATCTTCACACTCTCTCCCCAATACACAGTCCCCTCTTCACTCCCCCAATACACAGCCCCTCTTCACTCTCTCTCCCCAATACACAGCCCCATCTTCACACTCTCTCCCCAATACACAGCCCCTCTTCACTCTCTCTCCCCAATACACAGCCCCATCTTCACTCACTCTCTCCAATACACAGCCCCTTCTTCACTCACTCTCCCCAATACACAGTCCCCTCTTCACTCACTCCTCCA